>QGMG01000100.1:0-56710 GCA_007825325.1 Lachnellula cervina | reverse complement strand
TCTGGTTAGTGCGGGTGCGGGCGCGGGGAAGGGCGCCGAGAGGCGGTTCGTTACGGGGGGGAGTGATAATCTGGTGAAGATCTGGGGCTTCGACGTAGCGTCGCAGTCGTATAAGCAGGAAGGCGCTCCGTTGACGGGCCATACGGATTGGGTGCGCGATGTGGCGTGGTCGCCTACCGTTTTGCAGAAGAGCTACATTGCGTCTGCGAGTCAGGATAAGACGGTGCGCATCTGGACGAGCGATCCGAGTCAGCCGGGGGTGTGGGAGAGCAAGGTGTTGTCGTTTGAAGTTGTGTTGTGGAGGGTAAGCTGGAGTTTGAGCGGGAATGTACTGGCGGTCAGTGGGGGCGATAATAAGGTTAGTCTATGGAAGGAGAATCTAAAGGGGGAGTGGGAATGTGTCAAGAGTATTGAGGAATAGGTGCTCGGAGATTTCGTTACGGCGTTGTGGGAAACAAACAAGAGAAAAGCATGGCATGTAGCTATACCATCACAATCAATGAGAAACCCTTACCCAAAGATCCTGTGCAAGGCATTTGATCACAAAGTCTTACTCCAAGTGGCTACCTAATAAGGTAAATCTCCATTAATTACCAAGTCTAACTACCTTCCTTTCCCATTTCCTTTCTCTATTTTACATATCCGCCCGGGTAAAAAGCAAGGAACGCCCAATAAATGCAGATGGGCGTCTTTAGGTTACTGGATGCAATGAAGTGTGCAGCGCAAAGGCAAAGCAATGCTAATATGTTACGTGTATGAGAGTATAAGGGTATCTTCCCAAGCAGCCGAACGCCGAAGGAAAACTCCCATAGGGTTTTGTGTTGAGAGCAAAGGGAATAATGCCCCAAATTATTTTGGGACCTCGTCAAAAAATGCAATGGTGTTGTCCCCAGGGGCCGTTGCATTGCCGTCAACAGCCATGTCGGCAGTGATACCAGCAGCGTTGCGCTCGATATTCCACCAAAGAAAGGGTCCTGATGCCGTAGAGTCGTCCTTCGGGTCAGCAAACGTATCCCACCATCTGCCAACAATGACCTTACCACCAGGCAAAACACACCCTTCGTAGCAGAACAGTTGCTCCGGGTTGTAATCGCCGTTGGAATCAGTATAGAACTTCATCAGGACCAAGCGCTGGAAGCCGTGGAGGCCTTGCTGTTGAGGAAGAGCGTGCAAGCGGCCGTAGAAATGCGCGGGTTTAGAGCCTCTGACCTGGCCGTAGAAGGTGAGAATTGGGGGTAGCTTCGCGGGTTTCGCCTTGCGGGGAGAGCGGCGGCTTGATGGGTTGACGGGAGCATTGATATCGATGAATGGGTTGCTGCGGAGCATGCGCTCCCACATTACCGGCCAGCAACCAGAGGGGAATTTGGACTCGTCGAAATAAATCTCCAGCTCCTGTGAGACCTTGTCAGCATTGATTTGAGGATAGGAATGGGATACACACCGGAAAACTTTCGCCTGGGTCAACCGCATCGGAATAGATGTGGCTGGGCGCATTCTTATCCGTCCTCAAAGCCAACACATCTCGGTTGTCCATAAATGCTTCACGTCGCGTGAGTAGTTGTTATGAGCTTAGGGTGGGGCTGACTTACTGTGAGCACCCTTCCAGAATCTACCCAGTGGCTGAGTACCAGCTTCAATCAGACCAACCCACGGCTGAACATACTGATCCGGTTCTAACAAAGCGTACTCATTTGCAAGGATGCCCTCGCCGTTACCCGACTTGAAGTGAAACTTGAAGAAATTGATCGTGTGCAACAGCCAGCGAACATTGATATCCTGCAACACCTTGCCGACGAAGATGGGTTGCGCCTTGGCGGTTGAATATGCATGCATCTGTGAGACATCAAAATGGGATACCTTATTGTTGCAATAGCCCGGGTGGAGGGATATCGATGTGAGGGCCAACTGGATGATATACACCAAGCTGCCCTGCTTATTGGCCGTGATCACCTTGTTAGCAACCGACTTGCAGTTCAGAGCACCTTCGGTATTCAAGACCGAATCGATAATATCGACGAATTTGCCATCGCCCTTATTTGTAATCATGCTACGGATGAAGCGTAGGTTTAGGCCATCGACTATCTCGTTCCCGTTGCTGTCACGGACTTTTCGGGCATCGGATTCTGTTCTTGTTAGAGTATTCATATTTGTGGAGGCTTGACGGGAAACTTACCAATGATCAGTGTTCTCAGCATCTCCAGACAGTCATTTTGGTTCTTTCGTTGGATTGCACGGATCTCATCGGTAATAGTAGCTCCGTATCGGCCCAAGTCGAAGCAGGTCCATAACCCAGAGACTGAGCATCTGAAACGATACTTTTTGGCCACCTCTCGAGTGGTAGCCCCTGGTATCCTGTCAAAGGTTTGTTCGAATCGTTCACGCCAGACACTATCAGTGATGGAAGCCGCTGAACTGTGGCAAATCTCAGCGTATCTTGTAACATCGCGCGGGGTTGGCAGGTAGCCAGATATGTGCTGGTGAATCTGGAGAAAGAATGAAGGTCAGTGAAGGATCTGAAAGAGTGATAGCGGATTGAGGGCATAAAGGGAACGGTTATCCTTGACCAGAAGGTTGTTTGCTAATAAGAGTAGAACCTTTTGGGTACCTAGGACTGTCTCAATCACATGCCGCACGCCAGAGGACAGGATCAAGAGCAAGAAATTTGAAGTAAGGAACAGAACGACCCCAGAGAAGGGAATATCTGGGGCCTGGAAAGACGATGTAAAGAAGGATAACACACCTCGATCGGAAAGTCTTTGAAAAGCTTGCCGCTATAATCAGTAGCAACCGACTCATAGACGTCTTCTCCGGCGTCAATCTCAACAGTATCCGCAGCGGCTACCTGCCCAGTGGTGATATGGTCGGCAACAGACTCATCATGATCCTCAATGGTCTCGCTCTGCGAAGACCGCACATGGCTTGCGACAACTATGAACTCTCCCGTAGCATCTGAATGAACACTATCATCATCATCGTCGTCGTCGTCGAGAAAGCTCTGCTGGGGTGTTGGAGTCTGGATGATCCTGGAGTTGCGAATAGCTGGCTTCTTCCAAGTACTGGCCTGGCTACGAGGGAGTCGCTGGGTATAGGTAGCCACAGTTTTGGACTTGGCATGGCGTTTGGTGTTCATATTGAGGTATGGGAGGGGGTTGAATCTGCATTAAGAGGAGCAATGGCTAACTGATATCCAGGGGTAAGGTGTGGTGCGGTGCGGTGCGGTGCTAGAAGGCATTATCAGCATGTGAAAAACAGTACAAAGGAGAGGGTGAAGTTACTGCTATCCAAGTGCCGGGTGTTTGTTGTGTTGGATGCGGTACCCCAAGAACAAAGATGTTTTCGCGGTGTGGATCGGTACGGTGAATGGCAAGTGCAGGGCAATTGAATTCTTCGTGGTGGGTGTGAGAAGCGCAGAGAAAGTCCCAAGAGTTGAGAGAGAGACTTGGCGAGAGCATGCAAAGGTGGTACTGGTGGTGTTGCCGGGTTGAACTGGTTGTGGTGGGTGGACAGCTGAGGAGCTTCAACATGAATCACAAGCAAGCGAACAAACGAGCGCCCGCTGTCGCAAATGCCGTCCTGGTGAATAACACCAAGTCTTCTGGGAGGGTGAATCAATGGCTGAGCAATGTGTCATATGCCTACATTCCCTTGCACGATGACCATTGGTGATTCCACTTCGGCGTGAAGACCTGGGTCTAGCACGGATTTAACAGAAGCATAAGGAGAAATGATCAAAGAGTTGGTGCGGCACAATGTAATAATCAGTGACTCCGCGTTAACAGATTTCCAGGCGATGATGGGTTAGTAGATTGAAAATGTGGTGGGATAGAGTTTTTGAAGTGATGCTCGAGGAAGGTGCACCTCGCAAGGTCGCCTAATGCAGACACTGGACGGTTGGGAAGGCTCGGCCCAACATCACGACAATGGACAACTAAGATATGTAAAGGGAATAAAGTACTCTTAAATACTTTCAATCAAACAAATAACATGCGAAAATGGCTTTATAACACTTGCAGGTCTTGAAACTCTGGAATATGCCACGTGACTTGTTTCTTTTGATGGCTACCTCTGATGCTCGAAACATCGTTTGAAGAAGGATCATAAATACAAAGGTAACTTCTACTCAAAAAAAAATATGATGGAAATTAGTGATTATGCATTTTTCGGGCCGTCCAACTGGACAACGTCAAGGAATATGTCGCCCCATAAAGATCAAAGAAGAAATAACCCCAAACTTATTTGAAAGCAATCAAAGAGGCGTACAGAAAAGCAAAAAAACCCAGCTGCAAAGCTTGTGGAACCAATCCTTGCTTCGAAAGCTACAACTCCAACTAATGACACGTGTTTGCTTGTCTTCAGAACCATGGAGGTGGCTCATCATTCCTTCAAACATGCAAGGAGAATTAGGTCGGTAAGCAAGATATAAATTTGAGCTCCGTAGTATCAGTGAAGCGGGACGTCCTCAATTGCTTATTCTCTACCATGGAGTCAGGTGGAAGTGGTCAAGACATTCAGTATTCAAAAATTTGAACCAAATCTGACGACAAATTTGGATGCAAACGGCGCATAGGTAGAGGGGACAATGTCGTTGGTTTACGTCACATGCTTGCTCCTCGGCTGGCGCATGTGACCCGCTCCCCTGCTTGACAACATTCCTATCTCAAAATCCGTGCACTTCATAAACGTAGGAGGTGCAAGCACCTACTAACCTGAAACCCTATACCTCCATACGGAGTATTTTGCCCTTACGACTGGGGGCGTTCCCCCCCCAGACCCCCCCCTGTAGCGAAGAGCATTAGCACACGTGACTTCCCGATTAGGCCAGCGCCAAGCTTTGTTGCACTTCGCATAACTACAGAGCGCAAAACAGAGGTGGGGCAGTAGTGGCGGCCTGAGGCTAATAGGCGCAAAATAGTATCGCAAAAGCTCTAGCCAACTAGAGGTCGACGGGAAATCACATGATAATTACGCACCAATCAGAGCTTAGAGGTCACGTTTTTTTGAACAGTCGTAATTTTTCCACCCAGCATTTTTCATTCGTGATCCTAAAACCTAAAACCTAAAGGTTTCAGGCAAATTCCTCCAAATAGGACGCAACTGGATCCATTTCTAATAGCAAATAGCACGTCTCAATTAGAGCACCTCTGCGATCGAAATCACCCCTTTTTCTGAGTATTTGGGTCTGGTGCGTTTGCAAAATAGGTCAACATTAAAGCACCGTATAACATGTACTTCATTTCTACTTGTAACTGCCTGAAAACTCTTATTACTGAAACCATGTATACCTATTCCGCAACAAGAACACCCCTATACCTCAAAGTTCCCTTCTGAAGCCTGTCAACCGCCTCCGCCAACCCCTTCTCGCTAAGTTTAAACTTCTCAATAGTCGGTTTGATGCTATTGTTGCAATAATGATATGGCATTTGGGGGTAAGGGCTGAGAGACGCCATGGTCATGTGACTTAGCGCGTGATGACTAAGCAGAAAGGTCAAAACCTTCCTCTCACCCTCCATAGCTACGAGGACTATTATGCATTAATAATATAATAGAACAACCCCTTATTATCCTCTATTCGAATAGAAGTGATCACCTTATAATACTAACACTAATTAGTAATTGACCTCACAAGAGATTAGTTATAGAGCAGTAAGGTAAAGCAGGAAGAGGCAGTTAGCATTAATGCTAGCTGTGCTAGAGAGAATTAGTTGCAATGATCATAACTAAGATTTTTAAGGATTTAAGAATATAATAGCTATAGAAGGTCCCTATTAATAGAGGCTTATAACTATTATTATTATTATCAAATTTGTGTCTATTATGCCTTTATCGAAAAGACTATAGTTCTAGGTCTTAATTTAATATCGAAAACCCTTATAAAAACCCTTACTAAAACCCTTATAAAACCCCCTCCTTCCAACCAATACAAATACACTAAAATCATTTGTATACCCCGAATTAGACTAAGCGATTTACCCCTCATTTCCCCTCACAAATTACACTATTTATAGCGCTACTTTTATAAGCTTTTTAGAGGTTCTAAGGTCTAATTTTAGCCTTTACTACTCGATTTGCTACTCGATTTTCCCCTCTAAAAAATATTAAATTCGACCTTAAAGTAGCCCTAATCTATCTATAACATTATTAGACTATTCTATAAGACAATTACAATAATATTACTATTGCCTAATAAAAATTGGCTGCCCCTTATTAATGCTAATAAATGGGGGAAGGTTTTAGATATCTCTAAAGAGGAGAACCTTATACTAAATCGAGTTAATAAAATAATCTTATATGTAATCCGAAGCTACTAACTGCAATAATATATTAATTTGCAATTATAAAAGAACTTTTGCAATAATTTTAAGGGCTGGAAGTTAGAGATTTAGAATAAGGCAAAAAAGACTATTTTATATAAGATAAGAGATTTCCTTTAAGAATATAATATTTTTATATCTAAGGAAAAAGAGCTTCTCTACAATATATTATAAAGGCTTATCAATTAAGATATAGAGCCTAAATGGCCTCAAAAAGATATTAATAACCAAATCCGAATTAGGAAATTCCTCTTATAATACAATCCAAATCTAAACCCTAGAGGAGGCCTATATTACCTTTATTCTAAGGTTATAACAGTATTAAATCCATAGCAATAATAGACTAAAGTTGCCTAGAATATAAATATAGTAATAGTGCTCTTAAATTAAAATATAAATCTTATAAATCCGAATTAACCTCTTGATCTAGCTATATAAGCCAACTTATATTTAGGTAAGCAATGCTACCTATTAGATATTATAGGTGTACTAGAGAATACAATATAGCATTAAGCTATTAAAGCTGCCTCTAGAACTATTGCAAATGCAAATGCGCATTTGCTATTACCTGAAAATGGCTAAAATGTGCTATATAATAAAGATATAATAATTTAGACTAATACTAAGAGCATTACAGCATTGGCTAAGCTGTATAATAATAACTATAAATACAGTAGAGACAAATATAACGTTTTATGCAATAAGCTAATAGTTTTCTTTAATCTTTATAATAAATATAGCCTATTAGCTAACTAGTATTAATATGCGTTTTCGATTATATTATAAGAATATACTATAATCTATTACTATGCCTATATTGCGCATTATAAAATCGCATTTAGATATATGCTTATTAGAATTTAGAAGCATTTCAAGATAGAGGAATTGCATTAGAAGTATTAGTAAGAATAGTATAAGATAATATTTAAATAAATTATTACCACTTTTCCAAATAAGAATTATTAAGAATGCCTTACAATTCTATTTAATGATTTGTAAAAGATTTAATAAGGCCTAGTGGCATTTTACTATAGTAAGGCCAGTTTATAAGATTAGATTATTAATGCTTACTATAGTGTTATAGAATGCAATTACGCACTTTTTAATTCTACTAATAATTTTAAGGCTATATACGCCTAATTATAAGCTTCTATTAGAACGGCAATGCAAAGTAATAAACACCTCGTTTATTATACTACTACTAACAATTTAGATAGTAATAATAAAGCATTTTGGGTCGATTATTAATATAGTAGAAAGGGTAGGAATTGCAATACAATTTTATAACTAAAATCTAATTAGCTAGGACCCTCAAAACAAGGAAATTATAGCTTTAATAAATCGAATATATTGCATTAAAAGAAGTGCTTTATTTGCAAGAAGCTAGAATATTAATTAACTAATTATTTTAGTAAAGAGAGGCAAAAGTTGTATTATTAATAGAAGCAGTATCTAATGCATTTAAGAAAGCTAAATCAAGCATTTTTCTAAGCCTACTTAACTAAATATAAAGGCATTAAGAATACTAATAATAATAACTTAGATGCTAAGTTATTAATTGAAGTAGAGCAATTAGTAGCTAATATAATAATCGAGTAGTTATATACTAGTAAAGGTTTTATTACCGATTTTAGGTATATTAATAGCCTTGAAACGGTATTAATTTTGAATAACTAAGTATTATTTCATACTAATACAAGACTTAATATTTTTATTAAAATGCTATTAGAGGAAGCGTTATGTTTTATATTTAAGAATTACTATTTATTTGTATTTTAGAGCATTATACCTAATAGTAGTGCTTCTAGCGTATTAATAGCTGAAGAACCTTAATTTTAGGCATTACAGTAATATAATCCCTTAATTAGACTAAATAAAGCTACTACAGAATAGTATAAAATCCAATTTAGTGCTAGAGATACTACCTTTAAAGGTACTATTAATATCTCTATACTATTAGGAAATATTTGCTTTTATATCATCTCTTTAAATATGCCATTTTTATAGTGTCTCTAGAATATAGATATAATAGAAGTGATTTTTAATAATATATAAAACCTTCTAATTTAGTAAAACATTACTATCTCTATAGTACATAAATAGGGATACCTATAGATGCTACTACACTACTAGAATTGTTACTAAGAATAGGCAGTTGCGTATAATCATTTAACTAAATTATAATTGCATTAATTGCATTAATAATTTAGTTATTCTACAATTTCACAACTTGAGAGAATCCTTGAGAGGGCTAGAAATAATATTAATTCTAAGCTACTAAGGCATTTAATAAGGGTTTACTATTATTATTAGATGTATAGCAAATCGCCTAGATAGTTTAAATTTAGTCTAAAAGATAATTATAACTTCAATTACAAAATTGTTATTAATATCTTTTGGTTATTAGTAAAACTAGTGCTTTATATAATTAACAAAGCAATAGCATTTTAGGCAGCTCGTTTTATTAAGAATATATTAGCTAAAACGGCATAGAAATGCCTTTAACTTTACTAGATTGATATATATTAGGGACCCCCTAATTATATTATTTATAATGCTAGAACTAATTTTATATTAGGCGAATTTTGCGCTGAGGCAAGAGCTATATCTATTAATATAAAAGAAGTGCTAGTAGAAGCTTATAATAGCATTGGAAAGGTTAAGTAATATTATAGAATTTTGCAAAGAGCTTATAAGATTATTTATAAGGAATTGCCTAATTTGAATAATAAAAATATATTGCAAATGGCTATTAAAACGGTTAATAACACCGCGGGACCTAATAGAATTATACTAATGCTTCTAGTTTTTAGTGCCTATTCTAGAATAATAGATAATTTGCTGCTATTAGTATTAGTTACGCAATGCGCTAAAGCTATTTAGAAGGCATTAAAAGAGATTAGATAGATTTATACAAGACGCTAAATTACTAATGCGCTTAGTATAAGAAACGGCCCTAATATAGATCTAATCTTAGATCTCTCTCTCTAATTAGAGGTCAGGGTTTAAAGAGAAAAGAGAAGCTAGAAAGGTCCATTTAAGCTAATTGCAATTAACGGCAAGATATGCATTATAGGAATGCTAAACGGCGCTAAGAAATTTAGATCCACTATTATTAAGCTATATTTAAGGGATATTAACAAAGCACTAGAATTGGAATCACTAGATAAGCTAAAAGTGAAGTCTTTAACCTTGCAATTAGGACTACTAAACGGACTAGACAATTCTAATAATTCTAATAATAAGATATTACTAAATTAGAAGACTTTAAACCTGCAAGGAAGTAATAACAAGATTAATAGCAATATAATCATTATAGAAGTGCCGCAAAATCGATCTAAAGATTACTTAAAGGGATCTAAAAACAGACTAAAACTAGTAGTATAAAATGCGCAAAACGCGTATAACTATAACAATCGATATAATATTAATAAAAACCTAATCGTAGCATTTATGCAAGGCAAGGATATTATAATAGTTTTTATAACTAGTAAAGAGAAAAACGATTAAAAGCTTTTATTATAATTGCGTAAGAAAGGCAAGATCACTGCTCCTAGCAAGCTATTTAAGGATTCAGATTAGAAGGAACTAAATGGCCTTAATGCGCAAGGCCTTTACTGATTTATTAAATACAATAAAGAGAAGCATAGCAATATTTGCATTTACAGATCGCAAATAGTCTATAAAGTTAAGAGCAAAACAACATTTACGCTATAGAAGAAATCGAGGCTAGTGATTTAAGTATTTAGAAATAAGAACAAAGACGCGATTTTAATACAATGGCCAACATTGCAATAATCGAGCTAGTATATAATTATTACACTAGCACTAGCAATGCTTAAAATAAAGGGATTTGCATTATAGTTGCAAGATATTATATAAGTATATATATAAGCTAAAACACAACTTTAGCGTCCAATTATAATAAGGCTACTAGTGGAAATATATTATCTATATCCAAAAGATATATTAATAGTATAGGATTATACAAGCTATAGAATGCTAAAAGCAGGAACCTATTAGAGAGGGATATACTTTATGCATTATATTAAGAAACTCGAAATGATCGCTTTAACTTATAACCTCTATTTATTAATTAATATATTAGAAGGTAAATTTGGTGTAGTAGAAATGCAAACGGATAATACTCTAATTTTGACTAACAAGGCGTTTTTATTAATAGAAGAGAAGAAGCTAATTAAGGCCGGTTTTAATATAAAACCTAAAGAGTAGCTAACACTTAACTATTCTCTTAATTTTAATAGTTATTATTTAACGATTAATAATAGCAATATCATTGAAATGCGCTCGAAAGAGTAAGGGCAAAAGCTGGAATTAGTGGAAGAGAATAATAATAATAATGTTTAATAATAATATATTTAGTAGCGCGCGCATATAGTGTATATTACATTGATCTATTAGCTAGAAGCTGCTTTTAACACCTCAATTGCAGCGTAATATTAAAAAGACCCTAGTAATAATAATATTAATGCCCTTAATAAACGCCTTAAATGGTAAATCACTAATTTAGATAGGGGCATTTGCTATATACTCCTCGACCTCTTAACTGCAAAGCTATTTGTATTTATAAATAGCTTATTCGCAAATAATAAGGACCTCAGCTCGCAAATTAGCTATAAAATCATTATTGCAAATAAAGAGGCTAGTGAGAATGATTTTACTATTAATAGTAACCTAATTTATTAAAGCTCTACTAAGAGCAAACGCGTTACTAGAAGCGTTTTAGCGTCTGAGATTTATAGGATAGTAGGAGGCATTAATATATTATTTGTTATAAGAATAACAATTAATTAAATACTCAAAGAATTAAGTATTCCGGAAATCCCTATAATTCTTTATACTAACTCGTTTTCCCTATATAAATACCTAGTCAAGCTTAGTACTACAAAGGAAAAGAGGCTAATAATCGATATTATAGCAATTTAGTAATTCTATAAACATAAAGAAATCCTAGAAATCCATTAGATTAATAGTAATAATAACCCCACTAATATAATAACGAAATCTAAATGCAATAATGCCCTTAAGACCTTTATTAAAACAAATCAGCTAATAATATACATTAATAGATAGGTGGAAAGGCCTATAACTAAGGAAGCGCGCTAAAACCTTTTATTATAGTCCCTTTACAATTTTTATACTATTTTTGCAATGCATTTAAGTACCTCTTCTATTCCTTCTTATTAGTTTCCTTATCTGTTTTAACTATAATCGCAATGTTTTGATTGGCTAATTTGATCTTAGCTCCACTAATTTGCAACGCTACCTCACATATTCATTTGAGCCGCAAATTTTTGATTTGAATGATTTAATTAATAATTTATTAATTCTTATATCTATTAGCACGGCGAGACCTATATCGTAATAGCAATAATAGGTAAGGAGGATAAGGCTATTAATATAGCATATAATTATGCTACATCACCTCAAAATAAAAGGTTGCTAGTATTGCAATAATAATATAGCATTTAGGGGTAAGGGCTAAGAGACGCCATAGTTATATAACTTAGCGCGTAATGACTAAGCAGGAAGGTTAAAACCTTCCTCTCACCCTCCATAGCTACAAGGACTATTATGCATTAACAATACAACAGAACAACCCCTTATTATCCTCTATTCGAATAGAAGTGATCACCTTGTAATACCAACAGCCATGATACGCGGTAAATTCAAACATATCCTTATGAACTGCTCGTGACCCAACAATCGTTGTCTTTAATTTATAGCCATCGAAAAACACAGGCCATGCTCTGGGAAACTGTATGTTAGTTCATGCAGTTGAACTGAGTTTTTTTTTGCTAAAGTAACACTTACGGCAGCTTAAGGTTCCCCGAAGGCTCAGGGGCAGAAAGCGGAATAATCGTAGCAGTCCGCGCCAGCACATCTTTATTCATAAACCTTACCACCATCAGCACGAATCCCACACAACGCCAGGCCGACATCAACCACCCTAACTTGCCCAATCCGGATACCCATTCCCAGCAACAATCAGAACATCAAGATGTGGTTATAGCCGTTCTCTCCGTAGCCTTCTCGGTAGTAGCAGTACATCTCTTCGCCTTTGAGACAGTACTAGCATGAACCCTCAGTGAGAGAGTTTCTAGTGGGTTTCTTTAAGAGGGGATAGTGGCGTTTCGGAGCCGTCCTGCGCCTGCTCTGTCGCCGGGTTTCGGCTGCGTGACTGCGCTTCCGACCTTCTGGACGATGCCGACGACATCGTGTCCGAGGGCTAGACCGAGTGGGATGAGATATAGGTCTGTCCCGCAAAGGCTGGCGTGCGTCATTTGATGAGCACTTCTTTGGGTTCTAGTTCCGGGGGCAATGAGTCTAGAATCTTTGTTGCGACTCCTTTGATACCGCGATATACATGGTTGGCAATTGTGCTCATGTTGAAGAAATAAGTAGTTCCCACAAACGAATTTTGCAAAAGACGGAGAAGTATAAGGGATAACAAAACCAGAAAATCCATGGGAAAGAAAATGCCTTTATACACATTCAGTTTTCAACTTGGATCCACCAGATCTACGACGTATGCTTTCAGAGAATCGATCTCTGGAAGATATACGGCCGCAAATCATAACACTCGGGCTCCCTTACTTCCTTTTCAACGGTTCTCATCCCGACAGACATATCAAAGCAATGTAGACGCATTGTTTACTCCGCACCCTTACGCATAGAAGACGACCGACCAACGACACTTTGTAAGCGAATGCGAATGCGATATTATATTTGTCTCCAAACCAAGAGCCAAACTTGGCCGCATCGTATTTAATTTGCGGAATCGAGATCAAGATTAGAGGAAGAAGGCTAGCTAATCTGATTATTCAAGTGATATGGGTAGAACTACTCGTCGGAAATACAGCAAAACACTGATTGTATATCCGGGAAATCCGAAGACAAGTTTACTGTGGGAACCGGAACCGGAACGGCCCGCTGCACTGATTCAACTTAACCAACACCCTCGAATAATCATCTCCTCTTCTACTTCCGGAAACCCGGCACGGTATTCGTAGTTGTAAACTCTAGGATAGTCGGAAATAGATAGACGTTGAGATAACCCCTATCTCTACCCGTCCTAGCGCCAGCCAAGTATTTAGCGAGGGAAAAGGGGCTGTGGATTACTACTTATCACGATATCAAGGCTCGAACATATTATATTAAAGCTACCTAGAATTCATCAAGCGACAGATTACGCAAGTTGAGTTATACTAGAGTGCATCTCGGCAACTTTTTTAAATCAATTCATCCTCAATTCCGAATTCCTTATTACACATTCCTAATTCCTTAATTACACACCAGACCCACCCTCGCTAAACACCCCTATAGGCAGCAATGACCCCCCGCCACCCTATGACTCCCTCCCACCCACGTCCCAAGACCCAAAATTTGCACCCTTCTCAAACACCCCCATCCCCTCCATTAATATAAATACACCCTTCCCCCCATCCATCTTCCCTTTACCCTTTTCCTCCCCAGCTTCCTTTGCCACTCTGGCTTAGATCATATGTAGTATCTGTTCTGCCCAGCTTAATCCCTGGCGCTGCCCTCACAAAGGGTCCCGGATTATTCTTATTTTTTTAAAACGAGTGTGGCGTGTGCTCTGTGCTTGCATGGGGTGTGGGCTGGCTCACTGTGTCCCTGGTATTTTCACTGCTTCCAGGTGATGCGAGCGTTGAGATGCGATAAGATGTGTTTGGCTTTTCATTGCAGGCCTTGTGGTTGGCGGGGCTGTGAAGAAGAGTTGTGCCGGGAAGGAGAGAGGAGAGGGGGAGATGGGAAAGGCATGGATTGATTAATGGGTTGATGAAGTCACGGCGTGTTAGGAGAGGAAATTTATAAAAAATAATTCTTTTTTTGGTGTTTACTGGAAACCTTTAACGCGTAATGTTAATCTTACAATCCAAGCATCCAAACCTCATTCTCCCAACTGAAGCTGACTACAAATTGCTCTCATGAGCCCTCTCTACCGCAGCACGATTTGCCTCCAAGAAATCCTTACAAGCCTTCTTGAATAACTTTGCTCCCGCTTTGCGCGCACGCTTTTTGAGCTCAACGACATTATCAAGACTGATGAATTGGTAATCACCCTTCAATAACAGCTCTTCGACTTGAGATCGGAGCTCAGCCATGTCCCAACAGTCGGCACCCTGATGGAGGTCCAGGAGCAGGTCAAGCTTTTCCGTGATCACACCCGCATTGTCGGTGGGCAATACCTGCATCTCCTCCCAATCAATCTTGGCCTCGTATGCAAATTTGATCATTGTAGAGAGGGTGCGGTAAGACAAAAAGGTGTCAGGATCTGTAATCTTGTCGTAGGTTATAAGCTCCTCCTTTGATCCTTGCCAGCTGAATTGAACAGAACACTTTTTCGACATTGCTGCTAGAACGATTCGATGTGCCTTGATAGACCGGCCCTCGGTATAGTATGTGATATCTGCCAATTCCCCGTCGTCTTTCTTATCCTGCAACCGTTCCGCTAGAGAGCGGCCGGGTTTACGATCCGGAAGTGTAGTGATTGGTCGGATGATTGTGTTGCAGCCTAAAGCTCTGAGGAGCTTTTCGTAAGGAAGCAAGCTTGCTCTGACAGCTTTTACATTCCCAGAATCGTAGGAAATAGACAAGGCTAGATTCTCAACTCCATACCACGCCGACTGTAAATCCTCCATGCGCACATAAAGGGAATCTGACGAGTTCATATTCAGCCAGACTGCGGAGTTGTTAGAGTCGTAGCTGGCCTTGCTCTCATCGAGGCGGTTTTGAAGCTCCTCGTAAGTACGATGAAGATCGGCCAGATAATCGGAAAGCTGGAAGGCTGGTAGTTGTGGAGCAAGACTCTTCAAGTGTAGCAAGTGTTGCCACACCATTTGAATCTTTGGTTGACCTTTGCTAGGAACTTTGCTCAGAACTTCTCTTGTCGGTTCGTGGATCACAAATGATGTTTGGCTCCAACAAACCGCAACATGATCGTATGAAACAACCTCGGACAGACACAACAAACGCTTCTTGGCAGCTACAGAACCCATAGTGCCTCTTCTGTATAGAGGTTCATGGCCGAAACCTGTAAAGGTTTCGAAGACTGGTTGCACGGAGATAGCAGCCCAATCTGCACTATTAAAAGCTCGGGTGGTGGAATCAGAGGCAGCCAGTGCGGCCAAGACGACCTGGGTGTCGGTTTTCAGTTCCGTGTCAATGGTTGGGTCCGCTACATTAAGACGAAGGCTCATCTCTTTAACACACTCGAGGTAGTGTTCTCCCTGAATCAGCTTATCACCACGACTGCGAAGACCTAATTTCAACCAAAGGAATCGATTGCTTTGCAATTTCTCATGGAGGAATTTGGCCTTGTATTGATGTCGGAAAGACGATGTGAAGAGGGAATCGGTGTGATCGTAGAGCTCGCTAGGAGTTTTCATTTCGAGATTCCCATTAACCCCAATTTTGGTTTGTCTGAGAATCATCAAAGCATGTTCTGAAAGAGAAACTTCTGAGATGGCGCCGATGAACTGTGAAAAGAATTCCCTGTTCGTCTTGTCGAGAGTCTCTGGCAACGGCAAAGCATAGGTCAGAAGGATTGGCTCGCTGCGTAACACCATAACTTCCAATCTCGCAAGACAATCTTTGTTCTTCTGGACCTTGACAAATTCGGGGTCAACGAATCGATGGCGCTCCTTCATCCATGGTACTACAAGGTGAGCATTGACAGCCACGAGAGCGTCATTTGCAGATATGAGCTCGGCCTTGGAAGAATGATGGAAGCTCGGCCACAGGGGGATAGATTTCAAATAAGCCAAGACGTCCCAAAACTCTGTTGATTCATAACCTGATATTTGAGCCGCAACGTGGGATATCACAAGTCCTCGAAGTATCTAAAGGTTTACGTATTGTTAGAACTTGTCAAACCCAGAGCATGTAATGAAATGCCTAGATATTTGTATAGGAAGAAAACTTACCTCAAGGTGCGAAACATCCAAACGAGTTCGGAAGAAGGTCTCAATTGCAGGCTTGCCCGAAGTTGTAATCATTTGTAGCGCTCGAATAAGCTTAAAGAAAGAGTCGCTTGCATGGAAAGAGGCTTGGACACTGGCCATAGATGTTGGCATCCATTTGGGGTCAAAGCGATAGAGTTCAGGAATGCATCCACAAAGCTTCTGGTGCTCCTCCTCACAAGGTTCCACAACCGCCGGCAAGACCTGGAACTCCATTGGTGTGGCATACATGTCTGTGCCGTTGAGTGATGCACGGAAGACACCGACATCATAATCATCAACTTCAGGTGAGTAGTCGATGATATCATTCTTTCGCCGGAAGTCCCACCATTGCCAGAATGCGGTAAGCCATGAATCTGCCTCCGGATTCGGGGACAACACTGCAGATCTCATTGCCAGCAACCTCTTGACATGACAAAGGCCTAAAGTCATCAGATTGAACTTTTCACTTCGTACTATTCGCTGGAGTTTCAGTCCAGCTTTGGAGGAAACCAAGTATTCTTTAGCGAAGTCAAAAAGTTTTAACTCTTTTTCGGAAACCAGGTAGTAAATAGATAGCTGAGTGTCGGTGTTTCCTACAAGCTGCAAAGGAGCTAGACTTCCATCTGCGAGAGGTATAATGTGGCAGCCATCCAAGTCTTCGAGGTCCGCGTCAGTAGGAAGAAGTCGATCTACTAGCACTTCCCAAGTGCGTGGATTCGCATTCATCTCCTTTAGAAGACACGCATTCGCATGAGCTGATTTCAGGAGTTGCCGCAGCGTTGAGCCTGTGATGGAGTTCACTTTGAAATTAGGTAGTTCCTTAAGACGTCTCGCAACTTCTGTTGGCACTTGGCGGACTAGATTCGCTTCCAACGAGATGAGTAGAGAACCGAGTATATCGGAAGAACCTTTAGGTAGGAAGTCAAATACAGCTTGTTTGATGTCAAACAACTGCGCTGCTCGGCGTTGAGATACGACTATAGCTGGCTGAGCCTTGGGAAAGATTCGCGAAGAGCTTGAAGGCAGTTGGTCCCAGAAGGACGCCTGCATTAGCTCTGCACAACTTCTCTTAGGGGGCTCCTCTTGAGGCCAATAGTTGAAGACTTCCTGTCGGATCTGTTGTCCAACATCTTCAAGGAATAACAGATAAAGCTTTGGCAACGCATCCTGAAGGAGCCACCGGTTCCATTCAGCTCCATGTGACTCAGCTCCATGTTTGTTGATCGCAATGGATTGCCTGTCACCAGAGAGCAAGAATGTTGCGTGAACATAAACAGGAAGATCGGAAGATATTGGAAGTGGAAGTGGAAGTGTGTTGAACATGCGTCGTTCTAGGGGCTTTGAGGGCATAGGCAGTGTAGCGTCATCTGATTTGCAAGAGAGTAAAGCAGCGAGTCCGCATTCAACGTTCTTCATAGCTCTTTTAGAGGTCTTTGGAAGACGGTCGACTTCTGGGAGCAGGTCCTCAATGCACACCCACCATCTGTCTCTACCAGCAACTGCAGACTCCCCATTCTTCGTGAATTTGCATATTACCGGCTCAGAGAACGACCTCGCATCCTCATCCACGGAGGCTAGTCGAGTAATAGACCATCCTGAATCAGGATCGCCCTGAATTCTGAAGTCAATAGACTTGATTTGTCTTAGAAACAAGAGAGAGATACGGGCTTCGTCAAAGTAATTGTTCATAAGCCGCTGGACCTCGTCGATATTCAAGTCTTTACTGTTTGTTCTCAAAACAGATTTGGCCTTGGCAGCTCGGAGCGGGAATCGGAAGATTGTCCCGGGGTAGCTGTCTTGACTTCGGTCATAGCCCCATAGATCCTGGAATGGAGCGAGCTGGTCACCGCACGCCTCCCTGAGTTTGGATAACTCGAGTTTGACACCGGGCTTTCGCTTTCCCTTTATTTGGTTCTTTGGTAGAACCTCTTGCCGCGGACTATGCACAACGGATTAGTATATAAAAAGCTAGGAATTAAGCAATACTTACTCGAGGATAAGGAGAAACTTTCCGGACAAGATCATAGGAACATCAGTCCAATGATACATAGTCTGAGAGCCACGTCCAAACTGGCCAATTTTCTCTTTATCTTGAGCTTTACTGCCTTCTCCAACGTTTTTAAACCCCTTGAAATCATTGTCGCTGAAGACTAGAGATGTGATATTAGTTTCTTCTGGAAATTTCAACCGACAGAATTGACTCACCTCCATTGTTGTGAACAAGAAGTGCCGGTCCTTGGAAAATGCTCATTTCAGGAGTGAGCAAATTCTTACAAGAATGACGTCTCGGATCTAATAGCCAGCTGACTTCTGAAGTTCCCTGAACATCATCCGCGTTCGCAAGATACTCTCTAAAGGTTGTCTCGACAGGGTATCGATCCAAAGTATCGGAAATTCGGGTTGTGACACTCTCCCGCTGGTCGAACTCATCTTCGTCATCAACATCTTCAATCTCTAGCATCCCCTTGACCAAGCGTTCCCTCAAGCTTTCAATTCCAAGACTACAAATTGTATTCCTGGGAATATTAGGGTGAGCAAGATGGACTTTCTGTTTGGCTTTCAGAAGCCCGAGGTCATTGTAGTTGATGTTATGAATTGGCTGAAAAACTCGGGACTCGTCAACGACTTTCAAGGCTGCAAGAGTTTCCCTTGGAAATTTGCAAGCAAGATTCAGGACTTCGATTGCTACAGTAAAATCTGCATCGTTCAAGACCGGCTTTGACTCTAACAAAATCTGGATCTGGATCAGATCAAGGAGCTCCAGCTGCTCTCGAACGCCAATATCAAGTAGTAGATCTTCATGGACTTTCCAGAAGTTGCGGTCAACGTTGGCCAGATACGGCTGCAGACGCTCGTACCCCGGAATTGATTGTTTTGATGGACGAAAGGCTTGTGACGGCAGGATGAACGAGCCACTAGTATCGAAGACGCACTCGAGATTCATCAAATTATTCTTCAATGACTCTGTAAGCTTGTTCCGGTAAATGTAAGACAGGACTGCGTCGACAATACTCTTATCCTTCTTGGTAATACCGCACTGCAACTGCAACATCAGAATTTGACTCGACAGGGTGTTCTCCCAGCCAAGTCGCTCTTGCCACTCATTTGAAAGGGATATATCAAGAATTGGAAGTTGAGAATTGACTAGCGTTCGATCTCTACGGCTTCGACACTCATTTGAGGCTCGTAGTGTACGAGTACCATTCAAATCAACGGTTGGAAGCCACTTGAGATGGCGCAATTCTGAGTACTCCTGCTTGTTCGGCGGAGACGTCCAGGTGAACTCCGATTTTAATAACTTGTGAGCGCGTTGCCGAATTTCCTCGAATGGGTATTTGGAACCTGCGTAACAGTTGATTCGGTGTTGAACAACATCTTTATCCACCGCGGTCTTCAAGCCACAGCCTTTCAAAGCGACTTTGAATTTGTCAAAGAGCTTCTTTTTCGGGAGTATTCCTTCATCGCGAAAACAAAGTTCTGTCAGTTGCAGCACTGACGGGTCGATAAGCTCTCTAGCGCAAGCAAATTCGCAAGTTTCTTTTCTGTCCAGTTTTGCCACAGGAATCATAGGAAGTGCCTGAAGCTTCTTTTGGGTAGGGAGCGACAAGCTTGAGAAATTTTGAAGAATGAACTCTGCAAGTTGCTCCTTGCTAGCGGGAGTCCAGTCTTTCGACTTCTGGCTCGACCAGTGCGGAATGATGTGGTTTTGGATTAGTTCAACAGTGTTATTACACTTCAGCCCAAGGGTTTGAAGCAATTGTTGCGAGGAGCTTAACTCCTTGGCAACTATGAACTGAACTCCTTCGATCTCGGGAACTGGGGTGATATCATCAAGGAGCCCGAACGACTCTTTACAGGCAACCAAGTTAGTCCACGTTAACATAGATTTCCTGTAATCTTATTAGTTAATGCTAAATAAGACAAGAAGAGGGTTATTAACATTTTGTTCTTCTCGACGGTCCATGATACCCTTTGGAAGATTTTCAGCTTTCGCAAAACGCCGAAGACGGTTTCACGTTCCGCGGGAGTAAGCACTTTGGACAAGTCGGACACGATGAGCTTTGCAATCAAGTGTCTATCTTTGTCTGCGACACTATCAAGCATTGGAGACGTTTGATGCAGCCATTGCAAGAAAGAAACCAAGCTGCTGCCATCTTCGACGGAAAGGGTTGATTTAGCATTTGGGGTTCGCAACAGAAGTGACACAGACTGGGGGACAAGTCCGGCTGGTCTTGTGTCTAGGAGCGGTAGTGGCTTTTTCGATGACATTGAATCCAACTTGCGCATCAAATCTCCTGATTGCCCGGCAGGAGCAAGATATACTTGCGAAGCTGAGCCTCCCGGTTTTATCTTCCGATGCTGACCGTTGCTTAGCGGCAGAAGCCACAGACAAGACACCCTCGTGTCAAGAATGTCAATGTCACGCATTGATATCCATGTCCACACATTGGAAACAAAAGCTGCAGCTTCCTGCGTCAGAACTACCGCATCTTGATCTTGTGGCAGCTCTCGGAAAATAGTACTCTTGCAATAGTCTCCCAAAGAATCTGCCGAGTAAAAGCAAATAGAAGGATGGATGCTTAAGTTCTCGCACCCTTGCTTCAAGAAGACCTGAGTTGCCTCGGAGAACTTTTCAAGATCGAGATCTTGGGATCCTTGGAGCCTGAAAAGAGACTTTTCAAAGTCATCTCGATGAATGAAAGTAAAGCCAATATCAATGGAGTGGTGGCTTCCGTCCATGTAGGGAAATAAATCAAGTCCGCCATAGTCATTAAAGCCTGGCTCCGTCAAGAGATACTCGCCGATTCGATGCTTCGTTCCGTCACTCCATAACTTAAAGTTGTTACGCACAGTCCTCAAGAACTGACAGAGGACCGAGGGTCCCAATATGGTTCGCTTGAACAGGTGCTGAGCGTTTTGTTGTAGTGGTTCCGGAACGTATACAACTGGCGCTCCTGCTTCCCGAAGAGCTTCTCTCAAAGTCGCATCGCTAACCCCTGTGTAAAGTAGACCATCATTTGCAGATACATAGCCGACATTAGAAGGCCAAATGGGGAGTGAATCTCTTTCAATGACCGAGAGAACATCTTCAAGAGCATTGCTCAAGTGGTCTCGGGTGCCGTCGATGTTTCGTGGCCATCTCTCGAATGCTGGCTGGTCAGGGTGCAAAACTGCCAAATGGCGTAGAACTTGAGTCCAGGCAATAGGAACCAGATGCTTAAACAGAAAACCATTCCATTTTGCCGGATCTTGATCCTGAATACCACGATCGCTCAAGTGGTGAAGTCGTGCACGATCTGGCGATAGACTGAACATCCCATGAATGTGTACAGGCTGCCTACTTTCGATTGGTAGCGGCAAGACGGTGAAGAGTGACCCGTTGACAGTTTGCGTGGGCTTAATCTACAAATTTGTCAGCGGAAGGATCACCGTACGACTCCTGGAGATCGACTTACCGGAAGAGGAGCCGCAACTGCCACCCAAGGTAGCAGATTCTGAGTGACAGCCCAATCACGAAGACTTCCATCCATTAAGCCACCACTAATGCTATGATGAACAATAAAGGCACTTTGCTTTGACTCCGATGCGGTCTTGGTCTCGATAGATAGTTGAAACGAAAGGTCGAAAGAGTAGCTCGGGTCTTTCAAGGCGTACTTTACGGCGTCGTTAACACTCAACTTGTGCCTAGGAATGTTAGCAACGAGGCACCGAGCGAGACGAGTTCTTCAAACTTACAAGCGAAGAGCATCTCTATCTGTCATCTCAATCATGATCGACGAGGCTGAGGAACCAAGCTCTAGCTTCTCCACGTTTCGCATAAACAACAGTCCGTGATCTGCGAAATCGGTCGCAAAGGTTTTCAGGATTTCCGACATTTCTTGTACAGTAGTCGTGCGTGGTGAGATGTCGCTTTTTAGAGCTTGAGCTGGATTACGCAGCGGGATGCGAATTACTGTCCCCTCAAGAGCCCGGTCAAATTGTCCCACGACCAGCTGGTACGCGGCCATCGTGTTCTTGATGGCTGGATCTTCATGATCTTGGACAAAATTGTAGATCGGACCACCCATACTCTTCCCTTCAGACCACTCATAGTGAGGGTCGAGGATGAGAATACGATCGCGTGATACGATTGATGGCGAGTCCGTCCAATTGTATACCTAGATTCATCAACATTCACTCCCAACACTTTGAGGCGGCGGTTTATTCTTTCAGGTGAAGGTGAAGTGAAGGACTTACGGAGTTGAAACCACGTCCAAATTTACCAGTTGTCATGCCATCATCTATCTTACCCGAGTCACCTATGTGCGCAAGACTGGTGAAGTCCTTGTCGGTGAATTTCGCATTGTTGAAAGCCAGCAAAGCTGGGCCTTGATACTGTGCGAGGAGAGGGTGTAAGAGGTCCTCTGTTGGATGGGTTTGCTCGTCAAGGATAAATCGCTGGCAGTTGAGTTAGCTATATTCGTAAGGGAAGGAGCTCCAAATTACTTACCACTTCAGTTGCGCCTGCATCATCTGCGTTCTGGAGGAGCTCTCGAAGTACGGTACCACCAGCAGGATAGTCGCGACAAATATTTCTCAGTGTTGTCGTGATAGGTTGGACTTGGGCATTGTGCCCAATTGGCTGAGGAGCCATGGCCGCGGAGCTGGTGGAGAGTGTCAGGTGTGTGTGGTGCAGGTTTGAACACCCGTGAAGTTGAAGAAGAGGAGGAAGATCGATGTTGACGAAGAATTTTGTTTGGGAAGCATGGCGGTGGAAAGTGGTAATAGCCTTGTCCCTTTGTTGGTGTTAGCCTTGCTTCCGAAGACAACGACCTCCCTTTTTGGACTCGCTTAGCAAAATCTGCCTCAAGCCTTGCTTCTGAGACGAATAATATCATTCACCGGTCTGCCATCCATCTTTTTCTCTATGGAAGCGGCAAAACAAATCTTTATGAATTGGCCAGCGATTCACTCACTCAATTTGATGCCATATCCCCACATCATCCAATTCACCTTCCCAATGAAGCAAAGAAAATATCTCCAATTCGGAGCGAGCTAAATACACCACCAAGAAAACTCCTCGCTCTCAAATAAACAAACTCACACATTGGGAATAGTGAAATCACTCCTCCATCTTCAACTTTCAATGCTCTTATCAGCCCCCGATGCTGCCAATTTCCTCGTCGAAAGCCAGTTTTGCCTCCCTTGCATCCATGTTTCCCCCTAATGCCTGATTGCGCTCTGGCTCCCCATCTTCCAAAACATGAAAACCCCCCGCAAAAAAGTTCTGTGGTAATAGCCGTTCTGTAAACCCCCATTTCCGCCCAGGGCACCCCCGCCTTCCCTTCAATAACAACAAAGACCACTCCACGCTATAGCTCCCACTCTCCCGTAGTACAAGTTGTAATAGAGAAAAACGATTCCATGCAGACTCCAAAATGACTGCGCTCAACCAAGTTCGTAGTATGCTTGGGCTACAAACGATATCGTTTACTGGCCCTGGCTATGGTAGAGTGTGGGTAGCAACCCTCTGACGACAAATACGACTGCGCCTTAAGACTTGGAAAGTATAAGAAATCTGTCCATATTAGAAGAGCTAAGGACAGTTTAAAATTTGGAATTGCTTACTATTGAAGTTTGTAATCAGAAGAGAACATAGCCTTGTGGTGGGTTTCTCTCACCTATGCTGGCAAAGGTAGGGATATGCAACCCTCAATCGCAGGAACCAATAAAAGTTTCCTAGTTAGCTTCATCAATGCTCGTGTACCCAGCAGCTTCAAAGGTCGACCTTGGGAGCCAAGAATCTCTCTCCCTCCACCAAGGGGTCCGTCAAAAGAAACTTGTTTGTCGACAAAGCCGACCTCAACAGCCGGTATAGGTACTAAAGAAATCTGGATTTAGTTACCAGCAGATCCCCGTGAAATCCAAAACAGCTTGCTTACCGAAAGTCTTGACTCTCGGATTCGAGTTGAGTGTAAATGACAAATGTTGACATTCCACCCGGGGCAATCTGAAAATTCGCTCTTGAGCAGACTGGTTATACATATTTTCCAAGTAATCGCACGATGGACTGATGCCCACATTCTTTGGCGATTGAGAGCACCGTTCTACCTCTTGGGGTCTTTCGGTCCAATCTTGGCCCCCTCTTTTAAAAGTAGCCGAACAATAGCTTCGTCCCCGCCTTCGGCTGCTAACATTAGTGGCCTCATACCCTTACTGTCTTTCACCTCGACCTTGGCGCCCTTAGCTAGCAATAGTTTGACGCAATTCTCCAGTCCATTGATAGCAGCGCAAATAAGCGGCGTATAACCTTAATTGTCCTTTGCCTCGACCTTGGCGCCCTTAGCTAGCAATAGGCTGACACTATTCTCGTGTCCGTTGCCGGCTGCACAGATAAGCGCCGTGTTACCATGTTTGTCTTCTTTCACCTCGACCTTAGCGCCCTTAGCTAGTAATAGGCTAACACAATTCTCATGTCCGTTGCAAGCACTATAGATAAGCGCTGTATAATTATTTTTGTCTTTTGCCTCGATCTTAGCGCCCTTAGCCAGCAATAGCCTAACGCAATTCTCATGTCCTTTGAGGGCAGCCCCATGGAGTGCCGTACGACCGGCTTCATATTCTTTCACCTCAAGCCGGGCACAGTTTTCTACACATAATTGTACAACAGCACTATGCCCGTCGATGGAGGCAAGCATTAGTGCTGTACATCCACTTGTATTTTTGGCATCAATATCAACCTTGCCTGTTTGAAGCAGTGATTGCACGACCGAGTTGTGTCCGTGGCGGGAAGCAAGTAAAAGCGGCGTTTCGTAGTTGTCGTCTTTCGGATCGATGTTGACCTTGCAGGTCTGGAGAAGATATTTGACTATTGCATCATACCCCTGCCTTGCAGCAAAATGTAGCAAAGTGTATCCATCATTTGCTTTCCAGGTAACATCAACTTTGCCAGTCTCGAACAATATCCTGACTATTCCCTCGCAGCCATTCGTAACTGCAAAAGCAATTGAAGTATACCCGCGGTTGGATTTCGCTTCTACATTTGCACCTTCTTGTAATAGCAATTTGACCATAGCCTTCTTATTACAGATGGTGGCTTGTATGAGTGGCGTTCCATTTCCCATATCTCTAGAATCAATGTCAACATTGCTGTTCTCGAGTAGAGGCTTGAGAATCGTCTCGTTTCCAAAACTAGCAGCAATATGTAACGAGTTGAATCCCCTGTCGTCGTTTTCTGCTACATCCGCTCCTCTTTCTAATAACAACTTGACCATACTATCTTCGTTTGACATGATAGCAAACATAAGTGGCGTTATACCTTTGCAGTCTTTAGAATCGATATAGCCTTTGCTATTTTTGAGGAATGGCAAAAGAAGCTTGATTATTGCTTCTTGCCCAAATGCAGCAGCCACATGCAATGAGTTACATCCTTTCTGGCAATTTTCTATTGCGTTCGCCCCAATTTCTAACAGCGATTTGACAGTTCTCTCGTCGCCTCTTGAGGCAGCGTCCTGGAGTGCGGTACTACGATTTCCGCTTTTGATATGGGACATCACATGAAGTTTTCTCTTCAGCAGCCGGCTGTAGGAGCTTCCTACCGGTGTAAATTGAGATATGTCCTTTTCGAGGAAGTGCTCTATTTTCCTTGGTTTGTCTTCCACAGATTTTGTAGGTCCTCCTGGAGTAGACGAAGCAGTCAACTTGCTTGAAGTTGCCAACAATGAGACGGACTTTTGGGGAGTTAGCGAACGTCGAGTAGTTTTGTCATTTTCAAGGCGTGCTCCGGCCAATAGCGTGGGGGTCTCGATTTGTTCTTTGCTTTTCTTCAAGGTTGGAATTTTCACCGTGGTAAATTGCCCAGAAGAGTTATTCGAGGCACACTTTGAATGTAGTACTGATGGCACATCTTCGACACTTCCCTCTAGGATCCAGCTGGACTTTAGAGCCTGGCTTGCCGAAGGACGGAGCGGCGGTTTAGGGGTAAGCAGCTGCTGTATAAGCTCGAGACCGCTCTGGTGTATCTTGCCACTAAGAACATCTCCCGGAAAAGGTGTTTTACCTTTACAGAACTTTCTGAGGACTTTTGGCGACGATGGCGAGAATGGTAATTGGTGTGTTACTAATTGAAATAGGACACAGCCCAGCGACCAGATATCCACGGCATTCGTATAGGCATAAGGTCTAAAGGAGTCCTTGCCGGTTGTCGGGGGACTGCAGCCTAGAGTTACTGCCATATCCGGGTCAACCTCTGGGGCGGAATAGCCTTCCGTTCCGATGTGAGTGCCTATGCGGGTAATACCTGGCTCTGGATTGGCGCGCTTTGTGATTCCAAAATCTCCAATCTTGACCCACCAAGGGCGGTTTTGCACAACGAAGATGTTCTTGTATTTCGTTATTAGCTGAAAAGTACAACATAATGAGGAATTAATCATGGTAACGTACCTGTGGTTTGAGATCTCGATGCATGAAGCCATTCGCATGCATGATCTCCAATCCTTCTAAAAGCTGTTGGCAGATTGTCTTGAGATCCCCTTCACTCTTAGAATATTTGGCCCAATCACTTAGGTCCCCCATAGGGAGATATTCCATGGCTAGGAACACAAAGTCGTCGTTCTCATACCACCCAAGAAAGTCAACGAAAAGTCCGTGTTGGGAATACTAGTTTCTTGTGTATCAGTCTCCTAGATGCCTCTTTGAAATTGTATCGGGATCTCACCTTCGCTCTAGAGAATTTTGTGAGAGCCCTTATCTCCTCCTTATAATCAATGTTGAATTTCTCCGCCGTGCTTTTCAGTACCGCTTTCACAGCTCGCTTTGAACCGTCGGCAGTTGACTGAAGCCGAACACTCCCAAATCCACCAGAGCCAAGGGGCTCATCCTCAATGGCCCATTGTTGTTCTGTCCGAACCTTGCGCTCTCCTCGTTCTCTGTCGCTTCGATACCAAAGGTGGCGAATAACGCGCTTGTCTTCGAAAGACACAACAAGCTTATAATCGTCCAAGTCGTCGGCCATCTTTTCAGACGAGGGTTATCAATATTCTTCTTGAGCAACAGAATTCGGAATACTAGAAGGTACGTCGCGTGCTGGCAGTCTTTCGTCTCCTCCTTGAGGTGGTGATGTAGATTTTGTGCGGACCCAGATAAGCGCTGAAAAGCAATCCTGTACAAGGTCCTGTACGACCATGATCACCTCCTCAGCCGCACTTGGTTCAAAAGTCAACTGCCTGCGACACAATTAATACCTCATAATACATATATACTACCTTGGTCTCCAGCATCGTGTGACAACTGGATTGGGCCTCTCACCCCAGCAGTAAACATGGATCCTATTTCCGGGACATTGATCGCTGTAAAGGTTCTCGTTGTTTGCATCAGGTTTGTTTTCAATGTTGAAAGCCATTTACAAGCAGCGCTAACTAAGACCACTACTGTAATATAGTCACGCCAACACTCTCGTTGAAATGTACCGAGCATTTGCGAAGATCGAACAAGAAATGACTGAAGCCACACTCCAACTCGAAGGATTCTGTTTAAGAATAGAGTCTCAACTTGACTTCATAAACCACGTATGGGCTGGTCTTGATGATGTATTCCAAATGCATCAAGTGAAGATCCTATCTATCCTGGAGAAGAAACTGCAGGCCGCCCGCGACGAAGTCAGCAGCCTGATTGAGAGTCCGAAGCAAGGAAACTACTTCGTACAATTATTTGGTAAGAGCAAAGGTCTTGCCAAGAGATTGAAATACACAACATGGGCCAAGTCCAGTCTGCTGGAAACCATGAATGATCTAGATACGTGGTGGAAGGAGTTTGATATGTCTTGGTACATGATGGCTCGAATGTCGAGCCAAATTCTGGATGACGCTATCAAAAACCAAAAGGTAGTTTCCTCTAACTCAGCCAATGCCATCAGCACCCTGAAAAGGCTACGAAAGGTCACGAACCACGAGAGCAGAACACTAGAAGATGATAAGGCATTGTCGGCAGTCCTTATCAAGGACGGATTTCCATATCAGCAGGCAATACCCTTTTGCTCGGCCTTCTTAACTTTCGATCCCAAGATCAACGACACTCTATTGCTAGACACAATCGTCCAAAACACACTCACCGATTACAAAACTGCTCGTAGGGACATTGAAAGCATTGCGGTGACGCTGCAGGCTATCGAGCCCGTCAATTTCGGACTTCTTCAATGCCACGGCGTTGCTAAATCCAAAGGACCCCATCCGCAATACCAATTCGCCTTTATCATGCCGTCGAGCTGCCAGAGTCCCCGCAGTCTCCGAGATCTGCTCGTCTCGCGCGTTCCGTACACATTGAACCAACGATTACAGCTCGCGCGACAGATGTCCCGAGCCGTCATGCTAGTCCACGCCTCATCGTTTGTGCACAAGAATATCCGACCAGAAACGATTATTGTTGCGGAAAGAAAGGAAGATGCCAATAGCAAGTGGCCTTTCCTGATCGGCTTCGAGCGTTTTCGCTTAGCTGAGGGGAAAACATTCCGAAGGGGTGACGATTCGTGGGAGAAAAACCTATACCGCCACCCGAGTCGGCAAGGAGCTAGACCGGACGAGGATTACATGATGCAACACGATATCTACTCCCTAGGTATCAATCTATTGGAGATAGGTGTCTGGCAGTCCCTCCTTGAATGGTCAGAGACTGCTCAATCCTTCACCCCACAGTCTCAGCTGGAGATTGATATTGGTGCCGACCCCAAAAGATTGCGAGAGAGAGCATTGAACACCAAGAAGATGGTGATAAGAATGGCGCGAGAAATATTACCACAAACCATGGGGCAAACCTATAGTGGTATGGTAGTATCGTGTCTCACTTGTCTGGACAACTCTGGAAACTCTTTCGGTGACGAAGATGAGCTTGATGATGACGATGGGATTCTCGTCGGCTTACGATACATTGAAAAGATTTGGACAGAGCTACAAAAGATTCATATGCAATAGTCAGCTTTAATAGTTCACCATCCCAGAAAGCAAGAGAAGGGTTGATATATAAAGCTTCGTCCCATGCTAGACCCGTACTGTACTCAGGACCTTCTTTGCCACTATGAACTTCACTCTCGCCCTCAAACTCTATAATAGACAGCATAGCTGATAGAGCGTAGGGTGTTCTACGTCGTCCAAGTATCTCCCGCATCCTCTAGGTGCATACCCGTGACTTCATTGCGACAATGGTTTCCCGGATGGAGCGGGGTATAGCGACAAAGAAGTAATATTTTTGTAATAATATGGAGTTTCAACTTCAAGTTTCTGTTTACTCTCACTGTGGATAAACTGTTGCCAAGGTCCGGTACAATTAGGGGTTCTAAACTCTAAAATTAATATTATAATATAGAAGTGGGCCCGTAAAATTAAGACTTACGTATGTGTGTAGATTATAAAACCCGGGTCAACATTAAGTTGTACAATCTGCTTATTCCATTCCGGATCTAAAGTCACTAAAAGAAATTTAGTATATTATCTTAAAAGTTTTACTTATTAGTAAGAGAAATAAACGTACTACAGGTTCGTTGGGTCATATCAAAGCTTTGACATTTTCGGAATATTGCGCTAGGCGGGTCAAGCTCAGGAATTGGCGGCATTTTCTCAGAAACTACAATCTCTCGACAGCCTTCCCAAACACCATCAACAAGAGCATCGCTAAAAAGGAACTTAGCACATAGATTTGATAAAGTTATTATTTCTAGATAGTTACCGTTTGCTGGATTGGGATAACTCTATAGCTTGTAAAGGCAGTGTTGCAGCAATGCTAATTTGAGCGCTAAAGGCAAGTAATAAGACTATATAGAGTTGCATATTTAGAAATAGTAATAATCTTCTCAGTTCTCAAAAATAGAAGATAGTAAAGTAAAGAAGCTGGATTTATATAAGAAGAGTTTCTTGTTCTTAAACAGGAATCTAAGGTATATATAAGAGTAGATAGTAACGAGAACTTTTGGATAATATATACGAGTTCTAGTAGAGCAAATAATCGTGTCCCCCTGACCTGCAGTAGTGGTAGTTCAGGTATCCCCCCCACAACCTCTAGTGGTATAACTAACTAAAATTTGACACATAGCAAAGTTTAACACCCGCGTAATTTAGAGGATAGTCGGCGTAATTCAAGTCCCTAACTTTCCGTTAGCTGTCAAACTTTGCTATGTGTCAAATTTTGATCAGTTATACTATTAGAGGTTGTGGGGAACCTGGACTAGCCACTACTAGCGGTTGTGGGGAAGCTGTTAAACTTTGCTATGTGTCAAATTTTGATCAGTTATACTACTAGAGGTTGTGGGGGACCTGGACTAGCCACTACTATAGGTTAGGGGGACACGATTATACGAGCTGCTACGAGAAGGCAAGGTTGGTATAGGTATACTTTATACGAGTAGGATGCATAAGATCTGTTCTAATTTTATACTAAATAGGCTCTACACTATTAAACGCTACTATATAAGCTTTAATCTCGCATTTATTAGCTAATTATTCTATTTTCTATATGCTGCCCCCTTTAACTATGTTCGCGAATCAACCATAATATAAAAATTTGACCACACCTTTAAAAGAAAGCCAAGCTCTCAGCCCATCTTTTGCATCAAAATAGATGACTTGCCTGTCCTGACCATGCTACCGCGGCCTCCTTTAGAAGCTCCCAGTCTCACAACTCAACCTACAGACCAAAAGAGGTAAGATCAATAGGAGAAAATGCTAGTATCAAGCTTTTTTTTAAGAATAGAACACCAAACTAAAGAGGCAAGAGTGCCTATCTTCGGGGACGAGGTATGCTTGAGAAAGTCAGCAATGCCCACCTCGTCGATACAGCAGCCGGTTAGATGAGCCGCTTGCAGCGTCTCTGCGATATGGTGCGAGTCTCTGAATGCAAGGCTTCTGGGTATGTTCTTAAATGCTAAGCAGCTGGAGCCACGGAAAGACCGCATGTGCGGCAGAGCTAGAAACGGCGTCGCCCATCTCAGATCAAATCGTTCGTCTGCGTTAGACGAGACCACGCCCTCGAATCTCGTGAGCGAGACGAGGCTCGATGTGGACTGCTTGGCTTTGGCTTTGTCAAAGACGGCGTCTAGGAGTCTGTTCGTTGCATCATTCCGCTTCCAGGCCCGTGGGAGGATAAGTTCCTCAATATTAGGCAGCAGCGTCAGCAGAAACGCAGCCCCGTGCTGGGAGTAGCGGCTCTGTCGAACATCTTCTTCGAACGTAGTATAGTATTCCTTCTAATCCAGGTTCGCGTGCTTGAGATAAACAGACTTGGCAAATAACTCAACCACAGCGCCGCCGTCTCGAATACTCAGCACCGATTTGGGCACTTGACGACCCACATGTCAGCTATCCATTGTGAAAGTCGCGGTTCGGATGTAACGCGCCACAATTGGTTCCGCGGCAATGAGCACGAGCATGTCAGAGGCAGACACGATATTCAACCCGCGCGGCCTGAGCCAGTATTCAAACGCTTGGAAGCGCGAGCGTAGCTCATGATGGCGGTCGATAAATGGCGTGCATCGCGCGTATATTCTCTTGCAGGTCAATGCCACGCTCTCAAACCCTTCTGGCAGGCTGTGTTGGGTAATATTGTCGAGAAGTTCGTTCGGTAGCTGCGTGAACATCATGGTAGTGCGTCAAGGGGAAGCATTTATAAATGAACCTCATAATAATTAAAAACTGTCACTAATACATACCAATAAAATCCCTCGTAATAAAATCAATCACTCACCTGATTAATTAAAGCGCATGCCGAATCGGATGCGTAAACACCTTCTAATCTACATCCAGATGCCCACGTAACAACTCCACGAAAGTCGCATAAATTCTTCTGGGATAAACAACCGACGCTGTTCTGTTTTTTCGTACACTTGCTTTTCGCATAAATCATCTAATAGCACCTTCTTGTTTAGAACATAGCCGGTTCCAGGACATCTATCCCGAAATGGCAGGATCGAAGGAGTGACACGTGACAGGGAAACAAAATTGTAAGGGGCAGTGGCAATGGCAGTGGCAAATTTCAAACTGAAAGGACAACACACGTTCACACTTTGCCAGAAAACAGAAGGGGGGGGAGGGGGGTAGAAAGGTCGCCTGAGAAGAAAATGTGCTCCGGTCTTCCCCTCCCAGCCATCGAACTAACGCGTCGATTAGGCAAAGTAGATACCAATAGACAAACAAGTCGCGGGGCAAAGTTCGTAAAAGAAAGAACCTAGAAGCAAAAGAGATGGAATGTGTGATCATGAGGAATGGAGATATTTTAACCTCAAGTAACGTGACATTGAGATGAGACAGAAATAGATTAATTACCTCCGTACTTCATCATACCTGGGGAAACTGCGCAATGCGCAATGCGCAATGCTGCCAAGAGTAAAGATAATGCGCCCTGATAAGGCATCTCATATTTCATGCACCCCATGGTGTCACCAGGTCGTCAAAGTACGGAGTATCGTGGCCCCTTTTCGAAATGAAGCTTTTAACGCGGGAAAGTGAACGAAGGACTTGAATGTTGAAACACTACCTATAATATAAGGCCAGAACGCCTAAAAGCCAAGGCTAATGAAGACGAGACCTTGGTGGATCTTTGTCCTTCAAATCGGTCGTCGAGCTTATCTCTTTTAAAAATGCCCCGCGGACAGAGAGCATTTGTTTTTGCCCCTCTGACTCGTATTATACTTACAACCCGTATATTATTAGCAGCGAAAAATTCTCACGACAAATATTGATTGACGTTGCGCTCCTATCTTTCACTTACTTAGGTCTTATACAAATATTGACGTCGTCAGCTCATCGTCATGTGAGGTTCTGCTTCGTATTAAATACTGATCTTCGCCAATCACGGCAAACTCCAGAAACTATTGGTGTTGGCACAGCCACGGTTTCTAAATGCGACTTGATCAGCAACCCCTTTACGGCAGTTCCAACGTTCCAGCCACACTTTAGCCTAGTCGCCAGGCCAATACAGTGGCTGCGGCTCTTTCCTGCGCTTGTGGGGTGGTGTTCGCCGTTCGGGGTTTTTGCAGGGGCCCCAGTTGGCTGTAACAATCCACTCAGCCTTTAGGCCAGTAGCTAGTCACGGAGCAACAGCCGAGGAAATAGTGAGCAGCCTTCTGTTTCAGATGGCATTCCATCGCTCTATAGGGAGGATTACCTAGCATTTCTGCCTTCACTGTCACCATGCCTCAAACAAACCAACGCGACTTAATGCCTTCACCCACGGAATACAAATCATTCTACAGAATGTATCCAAAGGGGTGGATCAAAGAGAAGAAGGCTAAGGAAAGTACCCCTCGTGTCCGTACCAGTAGTGTACCTGCATGGGTCACAACAGCAGATCCCGTCAGATCCCTTGTCTAGCCCCTTTCGGCCACATGAAAGGATCTTCTGCCGGGATACGAACATTATCAACCAATCACGACGGTCAACACAGAAATGGTTGCCCCCGTAGCCAATCAACAGCCATAATCATAAAACCAGGGGCCGTTTGATGATTCCGCATTAGGCAAAGTTGGCGCAAGGCTGTGCTGATGGAGTGGATGGGCGACTGGGCAACGTGCTTATTATTTGGTTATCTCGCTCCCTTCCCCTCTGAGCCCTCTCCATATTTCATCTACCATAATACCCACCTTTGAGCTGTTGCTTCTTTGTTGACCCGTTGATCCCTTCTTTCGTTTTACATAACAATCACACTCGCTCAGCCTTTGTGTTTGACCGCTCGTAAACATCTTGGGAATCATATAATTGACTGTCTCTCTCATCGATTCACCCAAGACTTCGACATTCACGAGTCAACAGCCTCAAAACAAAAGCTTTTAAGCAGCCATACGAACCACCACAACGAGGAACGATCAAAGCAATACAAATAAGCTCAGACAACGCAGCAAATCACTCAAGATGCTTTTCACCATCGCAACTGCGACAGCAGTCTTGTCTGCTCTTCAAGTAGCCAATGCTCAGACCTTCACTGCCTGTGACCCAACAAAGAAGAGTATGTGGCCCGCATTCACTTCCTTCCAGACTCTGTACTGACAACCATCCAGCTTGCCCTGGCGACAGCGGGTTTGGAAACGGCAAGCCCTTCGTCACCGACTTCACAAAGGTTTCTGGCACAGATGCTCCGTCAGGATGGACCTATGCGGATGGAACTACCATGTCGTACGATAATACCAATGGTGCAAACTTCGCCATCTCCACCAAGACCGGCGCTCCTACCATCAGCACTTCGCAATACATCATGTTTGGCAACGTCAGTACATATGCCAAGGCTTCTCCAGGAACTGGTATTGTCAGTAGTTTCATCTTGGAATCTGATGACCTCGATGAGATTGATTGGGAGTGGCTTGGATCCAACGACGGGTCTGTGGAGAGCAACTTCTTCGGCAAGGGCAATGTCACTACCTACGACCGAGCCATCTACCACCCCATCACCAAAGCTGTTACTGGATGGCACACATACAACATCGAGTGGACCAAAGACTACGTTAAGTGGTACGTTGATGATATGGTCACTCCTGTCCGTATCCTAGCCTTCGATGACCCAAAGACCATCAAGGGCACCCAGTTCCCCCAAACACCAATGAAGATCAAGTTGGGCAACTGGGTTGGATGTGCCGATGCCGCTGCTGCTTCAGACCCAAAGACTGAAGGCACTTGCCAGTGGGCCGGTGGACCAGCAACTTTCGACAGCGGTGCTTCATACAGCATGTATGTCAAGAACATCTCCATCAGTGATGCTGGCTGCGGTGGAACCTACACATACACCGACCAGACCGGATCATACGGTAGCATCAAGTCCTCCAACGAGGGAGACAAGTGCGGCTCATCATCAAGCCCCAGCTCAGCTGCTGGTTCCTCAGCTGCTGGTTCCTCGACTGCCTCGACTGCCTCGACTGCCTCGACTGCCTCAACTGTCTCAAGTGCCGCGGTAGAGTTGCCAACAGGCTTAATCGCCGGGACCACATCTGCTGCTGCACCAAACTCTACAACTGCAAGTGTCTCCACATCCTCCGTCCCAGCAGGTGTCTCCCCTCCATCCGGGAACGCAACCGGTACAGGCAGCAGTGGAAGTGGAAGTGGAAGCAAGAACGGCACCAGCACCGGTTCCGGCAGCACAGGAGCAGGCGCAACAACATCCAAAGCCGGCGGAGCCAGCTCCAGCTCAACCAGTACCCCCCAAATCACAACCAACTCGGCATCATCGCACAAATACGGCTCCGTGGAGCTAGTCGTCATGGCCCTTGGTCTCGGCGTTGGATACCTCGTCATGTAACTGTAGCTTGTATCATCATCGGAGGCAACATGGGAGCGGAATTTTTGCATTTTCGGTCATCAGCGGCGTTTATGTATGTTTGGAGGAACGAAGAATGAATCTGGGTTGGATGGATGGAGCTGCATTTCTGCATTTGGCGGTCGCGATTCGTGCCGCACATAGGAGTTAAATTGTCCATAAACTTATTTTAGGTAATTTAGAATAAAAGGCGTCTTCACATTAATCCTCGCTGCTTCCTCTACTTGAATGCTACTAGTGGTTTTAAACTTGCTTAATTGCTCTATTTCCTTCAAACTTGTATCCTTTTTTATTATCCATAACCCTTCACTTCTGGCCCATCTTTTCATCCGCTAGCTTACTCCGTATATCAGACAACCTTTGTAAGTAAATCAAAACAAAAATCCATCATTTGCTTCACATTCCCCCTCCCCTCCTACCTACATCCCTCCCTAAATCCCACTCCCATCCAAGCACCATCCTACCACCCACCAAATAAACCCTCAGGCCTCAAAACAAACAACTCTCCACAGCCTCCCAAATTACAATTACAATTACAGCCGCAACCCACAACCCAAGTTACGACCCGGACAAGCTCCCTAGCAACTCATCTCGCTCCTTCCTCCTATTTGTCTCCGGACCCACCGTCGCTAGCCTTTATCTATCGACTGAGAAGATTTCGCCTTTCGCCTTTTGTCTTTTGTCTTGGGAGTTTAGTTGTGTTTGTGTGTGTGCTACTAGTTATAGTTGATGCGATATATAGATCATCTGTACAAACGGCTTTTAATAAAACATCTTGGATATAGGCGTTACTTGCTTACTAGATGATTTAGATTTTTATTAACGTCTTTCGCGTTATTTTTATTTATGGTAAAGGTAAAGGTAAAGGTACGGAGTAAAGCTTACGAGGTTTTTAGATGGACATGTGATGATGAGCTCGCTTTTGCTGGTTTTGTGGTTGTGCTGTAGGTAGATATAAGAGTTAGATTTTAGGGAAATGGAGATAGCTGCTATGGCACAGTATGGTATGCGAGAGCTCGCTTAAGATAGGGGATATTTCAGTGGGGTGAAAAAGTTGGGTAGGGGGTTTCCTGCTTATATCTTCTTTCTTTCTTTCTTTCTACGCAATCAACACACTCTATATAATTACTTTTTTTATACAGGGGATAAAGTTATCAAGAATAGTCAATACAAAACTGCTGCAGAAACTGATATAAAGCTGCGGTGTTATATGTTACAGTGCGTTGCAAGTATCTTGACTGCTTTCCGTCTTCAGTCCTACTGACCTCTATGATCCGCTTTGATATAAACGCTATTCCGGCAGAGTACTTTACGACGCCAAGCCACCTTTGCTCTTCGTGGTCAATGCGCTTCGTAGCGGCGTCCCATAATAGGTTCCACCGGTCTAGTGCACGTAGCAGAACGGAGGAGCTGTTGTCGATGAGGACTGAGGTATGGTGGTGGAACATGACGTGTTGGAAGGCTGATGTGGAAGTCATTAGCGGGTTGTTTGCCATTCGGCACTGTGCAGGAATCGGAAACACTAACCCAGAACCATTACATGCAGATGTTGGACGTCCAGCTGCTCGAAATGAGCCGCAGTACCCTCTGTCCAGCTGTCGTTAAGCAGTCCTGAAACAAGGGCTGTTAAACATTGTGGGGTAGAGCTGTAGCCCTGCTCGGTTCTGAGACGATCAAAACTTGTAGAGTTGTCTGTATGCCAAAGCCTGTCGCTGCAAGGAAGGTGACCACGCATGTCAGACAGTGTCATGGCAGGAGGATGATTAGAGAAGAGAATGAGCCACGCGTCGTTGATGAAGGTCCAGGTCACAAGCCTGATCCAAGATTCTTTGAACACGAACAAACGCCAATCTAACTCCAGCTGCGGTGGCTCGTTTTTGCTTCCCATGACATCGAGACTTCTCAGTAAGGCTACCAGCGTTGGATGGCGCTTGTTAACGATGCGTTGACGTACTGTGGGATGCTTGACAAACATCTGGAGGGTCTCTATGAGATAGGCCGCTTGGCAGAGCTCCAATGCCTCCCGAGAACCGGCCGAGTGAGCGGTTGCGCAAAGAGACTGGTTCACACGATGGAAGATATACTTCTCGGCCAGCCCTTGCAAGGCCAGTGTAAACGCAGTAGAAAGCGGACTTTCCTTGCGGTAATGGAGATATGTGGAGCCCGACAGGGCAATTGCCAGCAAGAGTGTCGGGTCAACTAGACCGAGATAAAGGGTCGGCAGATGGATAATTGATGCCAGCAAGTGCCCCCTGTGGAAGAAAGCTGCTATGCAGTCGCGGAAGGTTGCCACCTTGAAGAAGGCGTGAAAAGAGCTCAGACTCGGAAAGGTCTCATAGTTTGGCATGGCTGCAGCGACCTGCTGAAGTTCGACTGCCAAGAGGCCGACTCGTGCTTCGAGCTCATCATCCGAGGTGTCGAGATGTAGTCGATCCAGCGCATCTTGACGAAGTCCACAATTCATACTTCCGTTTTCCAGCGCCGCGTCAAAAGATGGGTCGACGTAGCCTAAAAACAAGAGGCGGGGGTCGATTGTGTCCGAGAATGTAGCGCCCATGTGTGAAGATTCCTTTGCAACTGGATTGGATCGGCCTTGCTCTGGCTCTGGCTCTGGCTCTCCATCAAGGATGACTTCGCCCACAGGGCCACTAGAGGGGTTTGCGCAGCCCAGCAGGAAGGACAATGCTAGGTGGCTGCTGCCTTTTGGTGACGATGCAGGTTCTTCACGGTGTGTGGGATCCGTGCAGAGCCTCCCATATGTGCAGGTCAGGCTCCGTGAGACGCATCGTGCACAGGGGGTTTTTGCGTCACATAGGACTTTGATTTGAGAGCACGCATCGCAAGCATGCAACTTTCTCCCGCGCTTGGCGTCCGGTGGTAGTGGGCGAGCCCCCCTCGAGGGACAGGTTTTGGCGTGGCGTCTGGCGCCGTCAACTCGTTGGAATATCCGCCCACAAAAAGGGCACCCGTTGCGGCGTGGCGTGGTGCTTTGAGCCAAAGGGAGTCGACATATCCGGCACTCGGGAGGCTTTAACGAAGCCATGGATCCCCAGAGGAATGGAAGGGGAAGCGCTGGAAATGCTGGCCTGTGGTGAGCGCGAGACAAGAGATGAGTGTATTTTCCGACGCTACGGAGCGAAATACCCTAGAAATTGAGAGAGTTGGCTTTACGCTAGCAAGGGTCGCCTCGCATCCTAGCTTGATTGGACAAAATAGTATACTCCGTATGAATAGAATGATTGGAAAGGTGACATTTTCCCCTTTATAAGCGTGAAATTTCTTCATTTCTATAGTAGAGAATAAATAAACTACTTCGTTAGTGATTTTATACGTGTTGAGATGCCGTTGTTCGTTACTATACCAAATTTGTAGGGGCATCAGTTATGGAAATTCGCGGCGTTCGAGGTGTTGTTATGACTATATTAACATCTTACCTCTATCTAGACTATTATTTCCCTCTTAACTATCAATTTCATAGACAGGAACTGGACGATGACGGCAATATTGCAATTTAAAAGTTGAATGCTTACTACTCGAAGATAATAGTATTGGCTAATAGACCAGTTGCTCCGGGCCAAGAGTAATAGACGATAAAGAGATATTATCGAAGATAGAATGAAGTGGCTTTAAGAACTAGAGCTTTACTACTGGTAATCTCCTTGGCCTAAACCTATCGCTTATTGTGTAGCTCTAATGTACTACCCTCTCCTCCTTGCCTGTCTATCGGGCAAATAAGTCGCAAATGTGGGGCATGTGTGAATTTCCCGACTCCCCTCCTAATCGTGTCAAGTTTACATAAACCCGACCGTGGATAATCTGCTTGACAAATACATTTCTGTTTTTACTTTGCACCAGTACCTCATAGTATCAGCGTCTCAAAATGCTCTGTTGCAAGACAATGGCATGTAGGTCAACATCAGAATCCTTGGTTCAAGAAAAGACGCTCGCTAACAATAGGGGTTCCAGACCAGCCTTTTACCTCGACCATCTCCTGCACAGCAAAAAGGCTACGCGCCAATCCCCGCCGTTTTGCTCGTCTTTCTCCTCAAATCTGCCAGAACTTCTCCAGCAAGGTCCAAAACAGACAACCTTCAACTGCTCAAGTCCCCTCCCACGAGGTTAAGCCTACAAGTTTGGTGGAACATGTCCTGTAAGACCAAGTAAATACCGCCGGAGGGGGTGGAAATAGAGGCTGACTGCAGCTTACAGCACAGACTTGGATAAAATCGTGAGCTGGGCAAGAAATGGATCGATGTGGCCTCTCTCATTCGGCCTCGCATGCTGCAGCATCGAGATGATGCACGCCTCGATGCCGCGATACGACCAAGACCGCCTCGGGATCATCTTCCGCGCCTCTCCTCGCCAAGCCGATGTTATGATTGTCGCCGGCACCGTGACGAACAAAATGGCACCGGCGGTTCGGCAATGTTACGACCAGATGCCTGATCCGAAGTGGGTGATCAGCATGGGCAGTTGTGCAAATGGTGGAGGTTACTACCACTACAGTTATAGTGTCGTGAGGGGCGTGGATAGAATTCTACCAGTCGATATCTATATCCCAGGCTGCCCCCCGACTAGCGAGGCTCTGTTGTATGGCGTGTTCCAGCTGCAAAAGAAGATTCGGAGGACAAAGGTTACTAGAATGTGGTATAGGAAATGATGGCTGGTTAGAGAGAAGGAATTTGTCGCTCATCGCTGAGTTGTATATTAAATTGTGGATGGTCAGACTGATTGCTCGGATATTTCCCCAACCAAACACGAGCAGCCCTCGTTACGATGTGGCCAGTATTTCACCTGCGCTTTTAGAAGGGGACGTCTACTTTCATATTCGCAGCCCCCTATCAGGCCTTGGTCTTAAGAGACTCGGCTCGTGGTTGAGTTACCTCATATACTTAAAGTATAGTTTACTAATTTGTCCCAAGCTCTATATAATCTCATTCTTGCACTAGAAGGGGGCATATTTCCACTGTTTTGGATTAGATATTTTTTAAATGATCAGAAGGAAGAGATAGATATTGAATTATCTCCTACCTTTGTGATGCAAGTAATTTGAAATATAAACTTGGAGATAAGTAAGGGGTATACGAGATTCTTACAACCATTCAAGTAAGAACTTATTTCTCCTTCGCAGCTTCTTTCCAACCCCGTAATCCTAAACCCAAACATCTTTCATTATACCCATACTTACATATCCGTCCAAATCTAGTTTTCCATTCCTTCTGAACCTTCTCTACCTTCTCTATCTCCGCGCTCTCCGCAACTCTGATTTACTTTCTCTCCTCAACCTATGCCTATCCAGCTCCCACTAAGCATTCGCTTGATCCTCAGGCCGCCTTGTATTCCGTGCATGGGTCCTCGTGTTTCCAAGCCTCTATCTGGACCAGCCTCTGTTCATATTCCTCCACGAGTCGACCCAAACTTGCTTTTCCGCTCTTGCTCTTCCCACTCCCGTCTCACCCGATCCCTTTCATTGATGGTAAGACAATATTTATTGATAGCCATGAGTAGTAATGCTGATGTACCCCTGGAAATGAGTATTATCTCTAGTATTGGGGTTGGTCGACATGTACATCCTGGGTTTGAATTTGTTCATCCACTTCCACTTCACTATCCGTTGAAAATGAACTATCCCAATGAAAGCATGGATTGATAGGTTGCGTATAAGTAAAAGATAAGGCGCGGGACTAGGAGCATGTGAAGAGAATGTCGGAGAAAATTGATTAACTTGACAGGAGGTTAAGATAGTGAATAAGAGGCAAAGTTAGAAGAAGGGCTTTGATAAGAAAGGAGAGGGGAATAATAGCAAAAATCATTAAGATATAATAAGATTAGGAGTTAAATCTAGCGTTCTATATTACTTTTCAAGACAGCCAGGAGCTATCAAACTCGCATAAAAGCAAGGAGAGATATGAAATACGGTTAATAGCTTCAAAGATTGAGCTGTTTCTTCAAAGTTATCAATTTGGCGCGGTGGTAGAATAGAATGAGTTTAATACTACTGAGCGCCTGATTTTAGGCCCATTTTATGACTTTTTATGATAAACTAGATGTGTTATCCTCACTAGACAGAAGCTTAACTACTAAACCTTTAGGAAAAGGCCTCCATATGAGGCCAAATAAACGGTTCACGTGGCCGCCTCGCCCCTTTAACTTTGGTCCTGGTGGTCTTGGTATTTCTGTGCCGAGTTCTGAAGCGAGCGTGCTAGGGTGCACAAGCGAGCCCCTTTTCAGAGCTACTTCTTCTTAGCCACAGCCTAAAGGAAAGCTGTGCTCACTAGAAGTTGATTGTAAACAGATCTAAAAATGAGTTCTCCCTTTATTCGCGAACTTCTTTTAGGAAAGTGTATAATATAACTTCAAATATCTCCGCATCATGTGCTTACTATCCAACCCCACCTCCATCCCGGCGCAAATCCCTGGCTTATGACGTCGAATTTCCCAATGCCTGCCCACGCATGAAATCAGGAAAACAGGGCATGGAACAGGCAACATGATGTAAGAATCAGTCTCATAAACAATGATTTCTCAATTCATCTATGCTCTTGAAGTATCCACATCAACTTAAACCAATTCTCGGATTGTTACAACAAATTCACATTAATAGAATTAATCCTCACGCGATTCTTTCTAATTCCCACCGCCCTTTATTTGCGAAGACTTGGGCCTTCAGCCAAAGCTCTGGTCAAGTATGTCTTCCTATCTTCCCCTTCCCCAGCTTGGCTGATTGCCTCGCGACAGGAGATCTGGAAAGCAATCATGTCGGAAAAACAGCAGCAAGCGGTGCAAGAACAGGAGCAGCAAGGCGCACAAGGAAACGACCAACAACTCCAGCATATCAGCCCCACCCAACAACAAGCAACGGAAATGCCTCGCGGAGACGACTACAGACCTGCACCGATCAGAGAATCGCGGATTCAGGACCGTCCACAGAAGGAGATGAAAGATTCGATAAAGGTCAAGATTGAGCTAGATCTCGAGGTCGAGGTACGTTGTCCCCGGCGTCGTTGTAAGAAGAAGATCGAGGTTGTTTTTGGAGTGGGCTGACGCCGAGGCCGTGGGTGTTTGCAGGTTGATTTGTATGCGAGGGTGAAGGGTGATGTTACTATTGGGTTGATGTAGTGTGGATGCGCATCTTTGTTACGATATATGCCGGATGGTGGATCCAAGGATAAGTCTGAAGGCTGTGCAATGATAACTTTCATGCATTGTGGATTTGAATTTGAAGCTTGGATAATACGGATATATGTGGCATATGCGGCGTTCTTTTGCTTCGGTCTGAAAAGGAGCTCTGTAGCTGCAACTGTATTTTGCGGAAATGATTGGAGGAATTTTGTTTTCCTAACTAAAATGCAAACCCTCTTTAAAACTTTTACTTGACATATACTTTGATAAGTCATCGTTGTTATTGATCGAAAGCATGTTTCTGAGCCTGCTCTTCTATTTTGTTTCTCTGATTTGGTGGTCCTGGTGGTGGCGGGAAAGAGCTAGGCTCAAGTTCCAATAAATCGGCGTTTGGTTTTGGCTTTTTTCTAGGAAACATTTGAAGTGAGTCCTTTAGCTCGTCCCAGGCTCGCTTCGCCATAGCAGGTCTGCTTGAAAGTTGCTGAATATTTGGAGGGGTCGACGGGATTGCTTCTGATCTACTATTGAACTCTGGGTAACTTGTGTATGGGTGCGAGATAGAATGAGTTGAGTGAGCTGGGAATATATGATCCGGGGCAAGCGACTGCGTAGCATTATAGACTTCGTCATCTCCCATAAGCCCTCCAGACATCATTATATCTCCAGTCATGGATATTAGTTCGGAGCGGCTCGAAAGAGAAGTGTCTGAGTGCCTGGATCGGCTAGCAGCGATATCCGCTGATGTTAAACTTGGCGGAGATCCGTCTGAAGGAGATGAATTCGCATTCCGTGAGCTATCGAGATCTGATGTTGAGGGAAGACTTTCTCCGATACCACTATCAGGGAAAGAATTTTCATCGTCGGAGTCAGATTCGGATGGTTTCCCTCTCACCGGCTTTCCTGTACTTGGCCAATTCCATCGAAGCCACCTACTTCGTCCAAATATAGCTGCCCCATTATTGCAGCTAAAAGGTTGAGGGTTTCTTTTGGGTCCTATGCAGAATTGCGGCAAGAGTACTTGAACTCGATCACAAGTCCCCGCCATCTGGGTGCGTTTACATTCACAGGACTCGAATAACTTATCAGGCTTGTGCCAGTAGATTCCGCTCGCAAGTTCCAAGGGATCCGAGTCGCAATCCCCATACTTCAAAGAGATTTCTCTAAGTGTTGCGATGCATGCCACCAGGTAATCCTTTCCAGTTGGGACATGACTCCAGTACTTGCAGAGCTTATTCGAATCCTTTGATGGCTTGATAATTTCTCCAAATCCTTTTCCAAGGAGTATGATTGCTCGGATACTTCTCGTGAAATCCACCCATCCTCGTCCGCTGGATTTTAATATCGCAACCCGAGGGAGTAAATCATTATGGCCATTAATACTCGGTCGGGTTTTTAGTCAATCCAGTGGTCCAAGCACCCAAAACAAAAAATATTACTAAATAGTCAAAACATAGCTTTTTACAACTACTCTACATCCACCATTTCTTAATCAATTAAGCTCTAAAATGCTATATAAGAATCGCTAGACTAAGGGCATTTATCCCTATAAAAATAAGACTAATCGCTGCGAGATCCCTTAAGCAGAACGCGCCCAAATTACAGCCCGACACGTTAATGGAATGAGTGATTATTGCATTAGCAAAAAACACCATAGAGATTAGACAACAATACGGAGAGTTTAGTAGAGGGCAGAGAAGAAGGCAGAGAAGCATAGGAGACCTTTAGATAACATTTCTAACTGTGTTAATAGCCCTGGAAGGCGTTATAGACCACGCGTCTTTTTAGAGGCCCAAGAACACCAAATCATTAAAGAAGTCACCCAAAACCATCCTATAAGAGCAAAAACAGCTTGGCAGCATATAAAGGAGATGCAGTTAGACTGCGCGGACTCGACTTTTACGAAGCTTTTATATAAATATTATCTCTATCACCTCCCTAGCGCCGAAAAACCCGAAATAACCCCTAAAAACGCGTAATAACAAGTGGAATTAGCTAGGGAGCTTATAGCTATAGATCTCAAGACTATTGTCTGGATTGATTAGGCTAATGCTTGCTCTGTGTATAGAAAGGAGGCTACTTAGTATACTCCTAAGGAGTATTTCCACCCTGATATTAAAAATCCGACTTTAAAAGACTACTAAAAGGCCGAGTTCTGCGGGGCGATCAAATGGGGAGAACCGCCTGGGCCTTATTACGTTTTTAAGAAGGAGACCTTAGATGAGCGTAATGAGGCCGTAGAGTTAATTGGGAGGTTATAAGAGGAAGAACAACCGCGTCTTGTGGCTAAATTTGAAGCAATAGAGAGAGAGAAGGAGGTAAGCAATTCTAACCGCAATTCCCTACCAAAATGCTTATACTATTTTGCAGGCTGCTGCTGCTGCTAAGGGCCAAAAACGCAAGGGAAAGCGACTGTCACTTGATAATTATATTAAGAAGAATTAGATAATTTGCGGCAACCGCGCATTAGGAGGAATCGACTGGTTTAGGCTGCAATCCAAATACATTACACCTCTTTTAAAACCTTGGATTAATGCATTATAAGAGAAGGAGGATTAGAGAGTAGCTACAAGGGATTATTCTAATCAAATTTAGCTTGCAATTAATAATGCGCCAGCCTACAGATCACGCTTCACAATACGCATTTTCCACCTCCTATAGATCGCGCGATTAATATGGCCTGCCAACTCTCCTGACCTTAATGCAATAGAGCAAGCCTGGTACTACATTCGCCGCCGACTTTAGGAGAGAGAGAAGGCACTGCGGACAGAAGAGGAGGTAATACAGGCATAGGAGGAGGAGTGGAAGGCAATCCCTGTATCAGAAATCAACAAATGGGTGGAATCTATTGAAGAGAAGCTCTAGAAAGTTATTAATTCAAATGGAGATAACTGCTTCCACGGCTAGGCAAATTTGTATATACAATTCAAGCTTCATTCTCCGTCAAAATGCGTAGTCTTCCTGTATAATTGGATCCCCCCCCCCTAGTCCACCTTTTTAACCTAATCGTCTCAATTTAGCTACGCACAACGTCCCTCTTGTCCAATAAAGCATTGATCTGAGTAATATAACCTCGCATAATCTATCCCTTAAATTTACCAGCTCTAATTAGAGCAATTCCGTCTTTAGTAATGCGATTAGAGCGACATCGTTTAAGGGTAACAATTTTGCTACGTTAAGGACGCTTGTGGGAGCCACGGAAGTTAAGGGGACAGTCTGCGAAGTTAGCATATAAAAGAACTTAATAAGACGATTAAACTGACACTAAAATCGCGCTGTTTGAGCCATTATTTATAAAGCTATTAATGGTGGAAGTTATATTGTTTTGATGTTTTTGAAGGTTAGTGCTTAGACCACTGGATTGACTAAAAACCCGACCGAGTAATGTCTTTGAAACCAAAGCCAATAAGCTTTTCCCGGTCTGTGAAACGTATACCAAGATCAGGTGAAGCCATCATTTTCGTCTGGTAGTCGTGAATTTGCTCCAGGGTATGATAGGTCTGTCTTACTAGGTCCTCGTATGTCCATCGCGTAGCTATGTTTCGCAATGGTTCCGACCCTGCGATACCACTGCTTGCTTTCCACTCTGGAGAAGTCTTAACATCCTCGAAGATCACCATATTCCTGTTCTTTCAATCCATCAAAGCCTTCTTGGCGGCGAGTACACCATTGGTAGGATCAGCGTGGTTAAAATCTTCCAGTCTGAAGAGGTCACTGTCAGAATATGGACTAGATGAAAGCTGCGTACGCGTGAGGTGGAGGAGGGCGCTTGCGCCATCTACTAACCACCCTCGGCGGTCCTTGGTGTCATATAGGACCACCTTCATATTTCGTGCAAAGTGAACTTCTTGAGCATAAGGTCCACTCCCTCTACTGATATAAATTGGAGTATCTTGAGTGCCTCTGACAAATGAAGCGCCACCAGTTACGAATTGTCCAGCTACAATGGATGCTTTCTCACAAGCAAAGCCAGCAGAGGCTAAGCTAGCACCTGCCCATTCGATATCTTCATATCTGGTATCTTTTCCACCTACTAATAATTTAGTATCTAGTATATATGCAAACATGTTACAAGGTTTCACGTGCCTGCGTGGATTTCCACGGAAGAAGACCAGCCAAGAAAATTCCTAGATTGTTCCAAGCATGCGGCATCAACATCGTGAATCGAAGCACGGCAACCCTCGGCGGATAAGTAAGACATTCTTTTGCCGTTTTCATTGACAAGGAAGTGCCACAGAACGGAATTTTGAATCCGCTGAGTTGGGTAGAACATTGATGAACACCCCTTGATTACAAGACCACCGTCAAAGTTTGTTACCCGAGTCGCCTGGCCAAGTCCTGCCATCATGTTGAGGGAAATCTCCAAGCCTCTTTCGCCCCCAAATCTTGCTAAAATTGGAAATCCCCGGACAACAATTGGGTTTCGGAATAGAGGGTGCCAACAGGATCCATTTGGTAATCCTCGCGTAGGTTGTTCAAATTCGACAATCTGGAAGGAAAGCTGGAAAATTGGCGTTGCTCCAGGAGATATTCCAATTTCCGGTGCACAATAAGCCATTGTATCATCAGAGGGCGCTCCGCGCAAAGCAGCCCCTAGCCATGCCAATTGTTCCCCAATCTCTGCGATGGCGGGTGCAGTGCCCGTCACCACTGCTTCAACCGATGATCTTTGAATAACAAGATCGATTTCAGTTCTGCCGGTCGTAGTACCTGTATAATTATCAGTAATGAAGCTGATCTAATGACAAGAGATCTGATTTACATTTGTACCTGTTCCCATGCCCGTTTCCGAATGCCTTTTGTAACGCATCCAAGGTCTCTAGGCCTGTTGTAGGCCACACTTGACGCATATATTCGGCACACGTCAATGCCTGGACATCCATTCCCAATCCTACAAGCGTGATAAGAGTACCAAGTTGAGGATACTCCTGATCGGCATAATGCTCCTTGAGAAATTTGCTTATGTCCCAGCAAATAATATCGAACTTCGCTTTCGCAACTGTGTGGCGATGACCACGTTCAGGCCTTGATGAAGTTAGACCCCTAAGTATCTCTTGTCGGATATTTTCAGCCACTGTATCTACTCTGCTAGTGAGTGTTATTTCGGTCCTTACTCTTCCCAGTAACCACTGATAGTCATGGCCGTTCGTGAGGAACTTCCAAGCATCTGGATAGTGAGATATTGCGTAGTCTTCGAACTCTTCCTGTTCGTTCTCTTTACTGAAAGAGCTTGATAGGCTTTCACTAAGCTGTGGTATCTGTGGCTCGGACTCGTCCCAAAGACACATCTTTTCCTCCACACTGAGGCCTTTCTGTGCTCTCCAAAACTTGGTCTCCTCATCTACCTCGTCGTCATCCATGTCTTCCTTGGCACCCCTAGAATAGACTTTCATGCACTTTTCAAGCAAACTTGCAATACGGCTGAGAATACAGGTTAGAAAAATTCTCAATTCTCATAACTTTAGTGGAAGCTGAAGGCAATAAGAAACACGTACCGTCTGTAATGGCGAATGAACGTTACAGCATCCTCTTGCTGCTTAGCATGGGCGTTCCTTCCACATCTCATTGCAAACTCTTTCAGAATCTTTTCTAGCGCACCTCGCGCCTTTTTTTGGTCGTTCCAACTCCCCAACGCCCCGTAAAGTTCTCGGATCAATTCGTGCGAGAAGGCTGCGGCAAGCTTTTCCTTAACATCTTCGGGGACATTAAGCTCTTGGTTGTCAGTGTACACAGTTTGGGAATCGTCTTGGTCTTCCTCTTCATTTGCTTCGTGCTCCCATCCCATGGTTTCATAACCAGAATCAGTGGCCACAGTCTGTGGAGCAGGCACGTTTGAAATGTTAAAATATCCACTGAGATTAATTGGGTCTTCAGTGACTACTTCTTCCTCGGCTGTATTCGTGGTTCTTAATTGAGTCATCGCCGTAGCAGTCCCATAATCAATTTCGGCCGATGTGATTACTTCCCGTTTGATGTGAGGTGAAGAAACAACAATTTCATCCTCAGATGAATATGTTTCCAGTGATCCTTTCGGTTTGTGATCCGAGTTGCCTTCCCACTCGACACCTGGTACCTCGAATCCAACGAGTCGTCGACGTCCTCTTGATGGTCCCTCTGGCCTCTGTGACAAGACTTCCAACAATTGCGCATCCTCTTTATCTTTGTCAATATGATGAACCCTAACATGTCTAAGTGGACATCATTAGTTATGATCTTTAAAAGTTTGAGAGCAAAAACAAACCGTTGCAAGTTATCCGGCCTTGGATATTTGTGTTCTCTGTCAGGACAGAAGGGGCATACATATCCTGGGGAATCATGCACAAGCCCATGTCTGATCATTTCGTTTTTTCTTTTGAAACCCTTACCTCCCTCACTACGTGGACAACCTTTCACACTGCAATAATGAGGACGTTTGGAATTGTGTACATTGGCATGAGAGTTTAAGAGGTATTGCGACTGGAAAGACTGGGCCATACAATCTGGATAAGCGCACTGGAAACTGTCAGTCGGTGGATCAGTTATGCCGTCAATACCCATTGGATCAATAGTTGGCGTTGCACCAGAATCATCAGCAATAGTAGTTTCTGCGTTGCAACTGCTATAGTCTCTTACGCTTGAATACTCGTTATAGGTCGTTGACTGTCTTTGATGTCCAGGAAGTGTATAAAGACCGCCGTTATCAGGAGATAGAAGTCTCATCAGAAATGTATTAGAATATTGCAGTGGAGAACCGTGGTGTTTTATAGACGGCACCCCTGACGACGTGTCTAAAACGTGTTCCCCAATTGGGGAGTCGAATTCTGAATCCTGTTCTCCAAATAGGGAGTCGCAGTCTAGGGAGTCGTAGCGGATCGGTGGAGATGCGTGGGCTCTTCTCACAAGTGACTCTGCTACATTCTCTGTAATTGAAGTCAGTTTTGGGCATGAGATATAAGCTTTTCACACCCGGTCAATAATAGACCTCCATAGCGAATAGTGTTGACATATTTCGTCCTGATATTTGAAAGGAACTTACCATCTTCTCCAACCAAACTATCTGTCTCCCTACTCCCTGCAGCCCCAATCAATTTTTTCACATGATGGTCCCGTTGGTCATCTAGCGATGGTAGTATATCATTATCAAACGCGAACTCATCAATAGATGCAGCGGCGTTTGCCTCTGTGATCTCTATACCCCCTGGCCACGGAACCAGATCTTGTTCCACGCCATAGATATCGTATTCATGTAGATCACTCAATTCTTTCGACGGAGCTTCCAGAGATGACCCATCAGGGTATAGATCTGGCTTTACAGATTGCAGCAGAGGGCTGGATCGGGGACCAGCGTCGCCTTCTAGATAATGGTCATCGTTATAAACGTCTTCCATATTGCCTTGGTGTTCCGAGTCACTAAGTTAGCAGGTTTTCATGAGCTCAAAAAAGCTTCTTGTAAGCAAAGAGAAAGAATTCCTGCAGGGTGTCTTCGAATGTCAGCGGGTTTGACAACTCAGGAAAATTGATGAGAGTTCAAAGTGAAAATTTTCAACCCAGCCTTGCTGCGGGCGCAGTTGGTGGCGCAATACTGCAGTGCAGACATCTATCATGGGTAGCCAGCCTCACTTTCTGTACACCTCATCACTTGGAGAACGATTAGCCTATTGTATCTTACCTCAAGCGGACCAATGAATCGCAGCAGAAAACATGTGTTACACACGATCTGATTGCACATGTTCATTGTAGATCGACGAAAGACTGACCAAATATTGGGAAGCTTATATTCAATGCCGAAAAGGAAAGAGTTGAATATTTCCCAGTTTCCAATACGAAAAACACTCTGCTACAACGTGAATAGTAAGTAGAACATGTCCGCATGCACACCTCGCTCTTCTTTAGAAGTCATCACAGAACAAACCCCTCCTTATATTCCCAATCACACAGAAATCTAGTCTCAATCCTCCTTCCATCCAAGCGCTTCACGCCAATCTTGATCTCCTCTCCAGGTACCAGATCCACGAAATTGTCAGCAAACACTGCGTCCTCGCCTCCTTCCTCGATGGGGACTTGAAGCACCACTCCCTTCACGGGAGCATTTGCCTTCAGAGTGACGACATCGCCCTCAAGCGTTGCTTCAACCTTCAAGTCTTTATAGAACTTAACGAACTTTAACGGTTCGGGCCAAGTGATCCACCTCGCAAGTCTTCCGCCAGTCTTCTCATCATCCAAATATGCAACCAGAACAGTCTTGTCCGCACTCGGGATATCAATCTTGGTGATTTCAGTCGTCTTATTCCCACCCAGCACCAACTTCCTTATCCTCTCTTCTTCCGGTAACTCCACTTCCTTGCCACTCCCAATATCAAATGCACTCAATTTCAGTACAGCCTCGAGTTCCTCCACAATTCCATTAACAGCCCAAATCTCCACCTTGTCCCTCTTTTCAGGGTAACTCCAATCCGTCATATAATTTCCATAACCCCCCGTAATAACCCTCTCCATCCCCACAACCACTTTCCCAAGCGCCCGTTTCGTAATATAAAACGCCGGCTTTCTACCCCAGTTGACATCAACCAATGCCCAACTAGTCCCTGGCCAAATGTCATTCAACTGCCACACCAAAATCCCACTACAGTTCTCCTCTCCTTCGCCCCTAAACTCTCTTCTCCAATGATTGTAAGCGTAGCTCATAGCTTCCGCTTGCAGGAATTGGGAACAGTAAACAAAAGAGGAGAGAGGATTGAACTGGAAGCGGAAGTTCTCGCCCGAGTACATGCCGTAGCGGCGTTGGTGCCCGGGCCCTTTGTCGTGGGCGTCGAAGGTGAGAGACTGCCAGTGGCGTTCTGAGGGGTCTGTGATGCCGTCGTGGAGGGTGCGCAGAGAAGGTGCGGATTCGAAGCCAAATTCGGAGACGAAGCGGCTGGTGTAGTCTTTGTAGGATTGGTAGGGAGACATTTTGCCGTGCCAAACTATTTCCCCTGATTAGCTTTCTCAAAGGTATCAAGTGGAAGAGGGAGAGGTTACCGTTCCAGATGTGAACATCGCCGATTGTCTTGTCATTCGAAGTCTTGCCTCCATAAGGACTACTCCTCCAATATGGCACATCTCCAGCTAGTCTTTGGCAGATCTCTGGCAACGCGATCTCATATATGGTCCTGGCAGGGAAGTCCGTCTTTTCCCAGTTCTCTAGATTGTTATCCTCTAGATCATAATCCCACCCCCATCGCTCAGCAACCATATAATCTTCATTATTCCCGGCCCAGATAGCCAGACTCGTATAATGCCCGACTCTCTTAACCTGCTGCTCAGCCTCAATCTTCACTTCTTCCACGAACCCCTTTTCAGCTGGGTAGTTTCCGCAAGCGAATAAGAAGTCTTGCCAGACTAGAATACCAAGTTCGTCGCACGCAGAATAGAAGTTTTCAGATTCGACGAGTCCGCCGCCCCACACACGGATCATGGCTTGATTTCCAGACTTGGCGAGCTCGAGCCAGTCTCGGTAGCGCTTTGCGGACATACGGGGCAGCATGAAGTCTCCTGGAATCCAGCAGGAGCCGCCGGCGAAGATGGGGGTGTTGTTTATTTCGAACGTGAACGATGTTCCTGGTTCTTTCTTCAGGGCATGTTGGAGCAGTCTGAGTCGGCGGAAACCGAGCTTGATTGATTTTTTGTCTGCCGAGGAGAAAGAGCCAGTGATGGTGTAGAGCGGCTGCGAGCCATAAGTGAAGGGATACCAGAGTTGAGGGCTCTGGACTTCGATGTCGGCGCTGAACTCCCCCTTTGAATCCACACTAACGTCTTCAGCAAGAACTTGTTTCCCTTCTGGGTCTGTAATCTCAACTGAGATAGGGGATCCTTTCCCTCCCTCCACACTACCCTTGACCTTCACCACAGCCTTCTTCAGATCCCCGCTAACCTCTTGCCTAATAATCCAGTCCGTGATTCTTCCCTCTTCGGTATCCCAACTCTCAAGCCAAACAGGTTTCCAAGGTCCGGAAGTATTGATTGCTGGTCCCCAATCCCACCCCCAATGATATTGTGCCTTCCTCATGAACAACCTCTCGGGGCCACCAAAGTGCACATCTGTCCCATTGCCTTTATAGCCGATTCTGTCTTTCTCTTTCTTAGCGAACTCGGGTGCATTCTTGAACTTCAACTCCAAGACATTTTCCTCGCCGTCTCCCTTGCTGAGCAACTTAGTTACATCAACTCGATACTCAATATGCATATTTCTCGTCTCTAGAACCACCGCCCCATTGAAGAGATTGGAATATATTGTATCCAAGCCCTCAAACACCAACTCATGGAGGGAAGTTGAAGATGAAGGCGGAGAAGGGAATGTAGTGCGGTATTCCCAATCCGCATCGTTGACCCACAGAGTTTCGATCTCATTCACATCAATATACGGATCTTTGATGAGTCCATGATGCAGTAAATCCAAGTGCGCAACTGTGGGAAACTGAGAAACAGGAAGGAAGGATGAGGCTGTGCTACTGTTAAGGGCTGTGGTTTGGCGAAACTGCCAGTTTTTAGCCAGGGGGGATTTGGTGATTGGCATTTTGATGATATTCAGAGGTGTAAACTACGGAGAGGAGAGATGTTACAGACATCAAGATGGGACATATGAGATGTGCTGTTACGAAGACACGATGTGAATTGCCCCGCCATAACCTTGGCGGGGTAACCTGCCTTCGAAGTGCAGACATGCCACCCAAACGTGGGGTTCCTTGGATCCTTATGTCAGCTCTGTCTAGATTAAGTATTGGAGCTCATCATTTGCAGGACGAAGAGTGAGTTTTGCTGCGATAGCGGGTACGATACGCATTACCTATTCGGTCGCGGAAGGTGGGTTTCCGTGCTTGGCCAAGAAACGAGTACACCTACACGTGGCTACTTTTCTCAAGTCCTGACACTTGCGATCTATCGTTATAATAGCGATTAAACTTCGTAAAGATGCTTAAGATTGAAGCCCTAAGCCCCAAGCCCTCAGGTTCTCCTTGTCTTCCCTCAAAAGAACAATGCGATTCTGAATCCCTATACCATTTGCTTGCCCCTTTGCTCTATCCAAAGCTGCCCCAGTCAATGCAAGAGTATCCGACTCTCGCTCTCTAAAGCCATTGAATCTATACTCCCCCTCTCATAATTCGTATTTGTCACTTTGGATACGCGGCTCGAGACCTATTATCTTTAGATCCTGTTTGTAAAAGTGCATCCGGGTAGGTAATTAGCGAGTCTAGGTTGATTGTTAGAAGGAAAATCAGGAAATTTGCAGAAGCTAGGAATGTGAGATTGAGAAGTTTAGCAGTTGCAAAAAGTAGTTTATACCTGGAGCGACAATCCGCAACCCAGTGCACATGCCTGTTTCAGACTACGGAAAGTAAGCAAAGGACCTACCTCTTCGTTTTCTTGAATTTGGCCCCTTTTAACAGTCTCCTCATAGTGAACATGTATCAACGATATGAGGCTCTTGACAGAGTCCATTTCAAATAAGGTGCAAGTGATAGACTAGGGGTATTTTGAGCAATCCTAGAGTAGGTCCGGGTGTAATGCTGTGAAAATATTTGTTTTGAGGCACAGCGGAAATCCCTCACAATCGCTGAACAGAGTCTTAGTAAACGGGACTGAATGAATCTGTGGCCAAAGATAACAAACGTCGGCGACTCCGCCACGGGGGCGATATAAACGGCAAACGTGGCAAAATATGCTATATTCTGGATCCTTCGAGGAAGTCAACTCAACCATCTCTTCATAGGCTTGTTTGGATTTTCTATCATAGCCTTGACTAGATCGAGTGTCTCGAGACACTAGCCTCGAGGTACTGCCGCCCTCTCTACCTAAAGCATGCCCGTCACCTCGACACTTGTCAAGGTTTTGGCGACACCCAGCCCCTTGATTGATGATATGGTCGCTCCAGGCGAAACGTACCACCTCATCGACCAATCGCAATAAGAGTGTATAAAGCCGATCGTCCTAGTCTTGAAAATGGATCTGTAATATTAGGTCCAAAGTTTTGCGCCTCGAGGACATTAGCGGAGAGACAGAGGCGACCGAACCTGTAATACGTTAACTATGACCAAGTAGACCAACACAGTTCATTCTGATATACAGTTACTCCCTGTGCATCGGCTTGTGGACATCCGATATATTAGATAGTAACTCATACGACACCTTTGAACGCCCAACCTAAGTCGTACACAGCAAATGGCGTAAAACCCTCAAAGCTACCACAAAGACAAAAACATGTGAGGTCGCAGGTAGTATAGATAGATCATCCTCCTGTCACCAGTTCAAAAACGACCCACTGATGTATTTTTCGAGTCTAGCGATATGCGGCGGCATCCTCTTCGAGATCCTACGCACCACGGCTGTTCCGGGTGGGTATTCACCGTCTCTCGTAGCTCTTAAACCCAAATCCAGTGCAGGATTCTGACATGGGGTTAGAAACGTGGATGCTATTCTGGGCTTGTTCTTGCCGGCCCCACTTTGGACTTTGACTTCCGCTTCTGCTGGTGATTGCTTAATTGAACGATGTGCCAAAGTTGGTGGGTGGGACTTACGAATACGGTACATAGGATAGGCTCCTCCATCCTTGTGGATCAAGTATTCTGTCAGTCTATACAAGCGGTCAAAGAGGTCACTTGAGAATGTGATCTTCGCATGTCCAAATAAATCCCTGTCAGCTGATCGTTTACTGGATAGCTTTGAAAAATCTCTCTTCTTCTCTCGTAGGATTCTAGTCACCGAAACCTACGAAGTAGATGCATAATCGCCTCCGTGATATTCGGCAAGTTCGGACTTGGTGATTCTCAATATTGTATATGAACGAGATGAAGAAACACAGGTTGGGTTCTGGGAGAAACCGCGAAATAGGCGAATAGCTTTATTAGTACGGTACTACTCTACTACTCGTATCATTATACATGTCGGCAAGTGCCGCAAATCTTGGGTCCGTCGCATGTTTTGTCGCCATTTCAGGGGCTTATTTCAAGGTCGGCCTCGTGCTCGTGCTCGTGGTCGTGGTGGATATAAAAGGCGGCACCGATTTATAATTAGCTAAATGGAGTGAGTGGTTCGAGAGTGGGATATCAAACATTGATGATACTGTAATGAGTGCTGCTTTTTTGTGTCTACATAGGTACCTCGGGACGGTGAAGGTCAGCCTAGTGAAGGTCAGCTGCGTTAATAATGACCAGTTTTCTATGGAGCGCGGGAAATCCCCGTCTTATTCCCGCTTTACTAGGTTTAATAACCTCTAGTGAAACTGTTATCGCTTTGCAGCCGACCATCGCGTCCTCCCAAAGTTGTTTATAGTTTTCGAACTTCTTACTTTAAATCCCGCTCGGGCGATTCCTACCGATACCGCAAATATAATTGCTCTTTACTAAACAATAGGACTCTTTTATAGACCATAATCAGATTGTTTGCCTTTGAAGTTCGAGATTAGTCTTGCCTTGAGTCCTGAGGGGGCCTAAACCGCATGCATAGCATAGCTACATACTCCGTACAATTGGCGAAGAGTTTGACTGGGTGGACTCCACAATTCAGCTTGGGGGTAGTACTTCGTAATTAGTGACAACCTCCGTTCAGATATAATTGCTTATACGGAGTACGGAGTACCCATGTCTTTGAAAAGGAGATAGTCGCCGAGATGCCGAAGATGACGAGCAATAATCGCATGTAAAGGATTACCACCGAGCCAACCCATAGCTCTGGCATGCTTTCTCCGGAGAATCCATATGGAGTACAGTAGCTGCTCTTGGCACTTACTCCAGTAAAATGTAAAAGTACGTAGGTATGCCAAGCATCATATTACAAAGACTGGATTTTTGCCATTTAAGGTGACCGGAAATTACCCCTCTGGACTTGTTCCTCAGCTCTTGGGGCTTGGAAGACGATTTCTGCAACGGAAGCTGGAAAGTATACTTTATATTCCGTAGCGCGTGGTGCGAGCGTGCGAGCTACGTTCTTCTTTAATTGCTGTGATGATCGCCTTTGACTTCTATACTTATCCCATTATAAAAACTCCTATCAGAGAGTTCTACCGCGATTTGCGGCGCG
>QGMG01000099.1:0-56818 GCA_007825325.1 Lachnellula cervina | reverse complement strand
AAGCAGGCCACCCAGACCGACAGGACGCCTCAGAAGGCTGATACCCCACAGAAGCAGGCCACCCAGACCGACAGGACGCCTCAGAAGCAACCTTCCAATCCTCGAAGAGCAGTCACAATTCCATTCGAGATGTTGTCAATACCTACACAAAGCATAGTTGCCGCCCCTCCTGTTTCCCAGATCGCCAAACATCAAGCCCTCGATCCCGTCGAGTATCCCGCCCTTTCTTCACGAGTGCCTACATCTGCTGTGATTCCAACGCGAAATCATAGCCCAGAGTATCAGACGAAGACAATCCAACCCACAGATACTGCTGAGGCCCGATCTAAGGCTGAGGTCTCCTGTAACATTGAACCTCATCATGATACTCGGGCTCAAAAATTTGTAGCCCAGCGGCATGAGTCTCAGTCTTCTGTTCTGGCCGAAACACCTAACAACGACGTCCTAACTTGCGATAAAAACACGAATGTAGTCGTTACTGTTATTGAGGAATCGCCACACGATCATGGTAGTGTCGAATTTGAGAAGCATGAGGACGACACTATAACATCCTCTAAGGCGCTTGTGGAAGCTCTTATGGAAGACCGACCTCTCACTGGCCGCAAACAAGCTGTGAGTGAGAAAATATTTAAGGAGGATGACGACGAATCAACACCACGTACTGCAGTTGCTTTGTCAATACGTCCTAGACGTACCCAATCGCTTCCGCAAAAGCCGTCTACCACGATGCTCTCTAATATTCTAACTTTGCCTAGTCTTGACGATTCTATAGATGTTACTAGCGGTGTGATGGAAATCCCGGCTTCAAATGATGACGAAGTCGCCTCGTGTCCAATCACCCCTTATGTGGCCTCTAGTCAACTCAGCGTCGGAAAACCTTCTATCCACTTGGAGCCTGTTCCAGAGCAAGAACTGGAAGAAGAGTATGCTGGGCAACCACTTGCAGATAACTACTCTTCATATCCCGGTACTGGCTATCCCACCAACAATGGCACCTACCCGATTGTCTCTCCAGGTCCAGCCCCAGCTTTATCACCACCTCAACAGCTGCCTCGGCACTCTTTTGCGTCCCCATCAATCAATGATAGCAGTATAGACCCTGAAGCGGAACGAAGTGCTCGATCACGTAATGCCCACGATCCTCCAACCATAGACGGCCCCCCTAAGAGTACGGAATCTAGTTACTTTCACCCCCAGTATCCTGATCCCCATCAATATGGTCTTCCACCTCCAGCAATGGGTTACCGCCATCCAAAAATTGCGTATCAATCCTCAGAAGTGGTCCAGCCTCCATTTAGCCCTAGTTCCCCACCTTTGATGCAGCAGATACCATATTCTTCGCATCCAGGTGTTAATCCTCCAGTTGTATTCCCGACGATTCCTTACAATGTTAGCGCGCCAACGGACTCCGGATATCAATCTTGCGTGGGTGATATGACTAGAAACAATTCGGGTATGGGAGATACCGGTATGTGTGGTGTTACTGCGAGAGGCGACGCAGCTCCAGGAAGAGACGGAAATAACCTCGAGAAATCCGGAAGTGATAACTTTGGTCAAGAAAAGCAGGGAGCTTGCCTTGAAAGTACAAATGAAGCTAGTGCCGGTCAATTGGGGGGTAGCTTAGAGGGCGTTGAGGCTGGGAGCACGGCCCCGGCGATCCAACAAAGCGTTAACGAGAGTCTTGTGCCCTCCGAGAGACCCGCAGACCGAGTAGCAAATCCAGCAGAAGTATCCCAACCCTCAATATTTGGTTGTACTTTCTGCACTCGAGATTGCCTCACGACACTCGACAGGCCAGCCATTCTTTGTCCCGGTTGTGGACCAACTAGTAACATTCGCTATTGCTCGCAGGCTTGTATTTTGGGTGACGCATACGGTCATGCAGTACGCTGCCTGATGCACCCTGCCTCCCAGAGGTTTGGACCCCAAGACTACCCCCCTCAATATGTTTATTTCCAAAACCCAATTATGCATAAGAATCATCCATCTAAAGAATCACGGGAGAAATTCAGACAAAAGACCTTCATGATGTGTTGTTCTGAAGGGGCATTCCCGCAGATTCTCAAGGCATGGGGGAGGAGAGCTAGTAATATGATTCCAGCAGGGGTTGATATCGAAGAAACGGGAAAGAAGACGGGCAGCTACTTCGTTTTCAAATCCACGGCAACAGCTCCCCGAACCGACCCGAGCAAGATACACATGCCTGGTAAACAGCAGTCTTATGACCGCTTCAATCACGGCGCCGATGTCATCTTCGTAAGTTGCTCATGTTTTCTGCTTGTCGTTACCAAAAGCTTACTTTTTACAGGTTGTTACTCTTCCGCACGGCCAAGAAAAGGATTTCCTGACCCGGGCCTTGAACTGCTGCTTTTACGACGATGATTACAGCATCAAGGCTTCTATTTTTCGAATGATTCGTCATTACATATGTGATGAGGAAACATTTAAGAAGATGAAGCACGAAGAGCCTCGCGAAGTCGTTCTCCGCGAGTTTGAGCAGCAGTTCGAGAAGGAGTTTACCTTCGATGTTGCGGCGTTCTATAAGGAAAGTCGCTCTTTTTTGGATGTAGACGACGAATGGAAGCGTTGCGGGAGGGCGATAGTTAATCTTGAGAGGCAGAGCAGTACGCTTGAGAAGTGGGTGTGTCCTGGCTGGAGGAACCCGCTCACCCAACATGTCTCTACCCCAAATTGATGCTTGGGAATGCCTTTGCAACCTAGGACTGAGCGACCATTTCGAGTTCCACTGATTAAGAAGGGTGCCAAACAGCATATCCTCAAACAGAACATTGCCCCGATACAAATTACACTGCTTGTACTCTAGTTTACATGTTCACCGATGGCCTGTAGAAATACTTACTGCACCGGGTCTTCAGATTACTAGGACTTGCAAGTCAAAACATAGCTAGGACTAGACAATACAACAAAAATGTTCTACTGTACTCGGTGCCTTGATTCAAATATGATACCCATATCTCGAGGGAACCTGGGACTTGTAAGGAAGATGTCGTGTCACGTGCGTGCGGGTTTATTCGCGTCAATGGAAACGCGCAATCGCTCGCTGGATTTTTCAAAAATACCGGTAATCCATTCTACCAGAAGCAAGACCAAGACATTTCCACCAAGACAGACCATCTGCTCTAGACTGCACAATATGCAGTCACGCCATCCCATGGAGCAGTCGTGGACTTTTGAGTCTTGGAAACCTTCAGTACACCCTGGAGTCACCCGATTTGTAAAGCCATCTAAGCAGGCACGTTTTTCACCCTTCAAAGAACACCCATGGCTCATTGTCAAATAGGAATTCGAACGCGACCTTTTGCCCGAACTACAGATGCGCGTAACCAAGCTGGTAGACCTGCCTTACGATCCGACATTATGGAGACATAGAGCCGAGTCGCTTTTGAGCTTAGGATATCCTGAACTAGCCGCTTCAGATGCATACAAAGCTATCATGTTATACGATGCAGCCATTGAGTGCGACTCCAATTACACTGCGCTTGGGGATACCGTTTGGCTGCAATATGGAATGAAGATGTGGAACCGTGATCTGGATGCGGTGAGTTGTTGTTGCTTCCCGAAATGGCGAATCTTGGAGGTTCCGAATCTTGTCTGACTACTCTACAGCCTTGTTGGGGATCGACCACGGGAAAGAAAGCGGCCCGGAATCTTGTGCTACGAGGTCTGGTCCATGAGAGATTGGAGACGTGAGTCCGAATTCATTGATTGTTCCTGCCCTTCGAATGAGTTGTATTTTAGGTGGAGATTTCTTCGAGGCTTGTGTTGTCAAGATAAAGCATACTGTCTGACTTACATTACTCCAGCTATAATAATGTGTTACTCGAAGCACTTTTCAAACTCAGAGCACTCGCAGACGCGAAAAGGATGTGTCGGCAGGCTTTAAAGAAATACCCACGAACTAAAGATTTGCTTGACTGGGAGGAGATCTTGGAAGAAGAGTACAATGCGATGGAAAAAGCCCTAAGAGCAGACAGGGGTATGGATCCAAAGCAAGTTACAATGATGCAGATGGGCTCGATTCTCGTGGTGCCTTATCCCTGGATCCCTGCCCAATTTGCAAGCCGCAGCGCGCCACTCATCGAGCAGGCTGATAAACAAATGGAGGAAGTATCCCATGGCATACTTGAGATTAGGAAATCGACTCTCTCGCCACGAAATTCAACCTCTCAAAAGTCTTGTCTTGGCGTCTTTGCGAAGCGCGACATTAAACCTGCGGAGAAAATACTCGACTCTCGAACCCCTTTTGGGGTATCTAGTCAACAAATGCGCGATCAGTGCTACAACTGCCACGCACCATTGTCCAAGACCATAACAAGCTTCTCCTGCTGCCCTAAACTCAAGTTTTGTAGCCAGGAGTGTCGTGACGTGGCGGACAAATACTACCACGAGAGTCTTTGCGGAAAAGATTTCGAAGATCTCTACCGCACCATGCGCCAAAGTGACTTCGAGACTACAGATGCACCTGTATTCGTGGCTCTTGTTTGGCTGCGCATCCTGGCAGTCTTAGTCAAGGCACGAAGACACCCCTTAAAGAACCCTTTTTTTGCTCGGCTGGAGCCTCAATACGGTTTCCAGCTGCCTCAAGGTTGGAGCCTCGAAAGTCATGTTGTGGCACCAATCCATATTTTGCAGAAACTCGGCATTGATGTGTTCTCTGCATGGGACTACGACGCGTGGGTACTAGAAACCTTATGGTGAGCCTATGTCTTCCCCACAAGCTTCTTAACTTCCCGAGGTTAGCTTAACTAACTCATGCAGGCATCGTAAGAAGAACAACTCTGTATGAAAATTCTCCAAGCATTTTAATTTCTTATTTGGGAAACATTCGGGAGTAGTAATTGTCTCACGGACCTGAGACATTGAAAGCACACCCGAACCCTCAAAATCCTCCTCTTTCTAGGCAATACTAACAACTCGAACTTGCAGGTCGGGGAAAGTGGTAAACTTGTCACATTTGAGCTAGACTCAATGTATTCTTTTCTCAACCACAGCTGCGAAGTCCCCCCAATGATAAGACCTGACGGGGGCAATTCTTCAAGGAAGCAATTATATGCTACCCGCGCTATCAAGAAGGGAGAAGAGGTGTGTACCACCTATGTGATGGGCTTCGCACCTAAGGCGGCCAGGCAACAACAGCTTGAGCCTTGGCTCGCGGGTCCTTGTGCTTGCCGACGGTGTTTGTCAGAGAGATGATTCCCGTAGTAATTGACATGTAAGATTACATAACTTTCCAATTCAAGTGAGTAATTGTGAGCGCCATGGTTGAATCTAGAGTTTCTCGGTGCTCTCTACAAACCAATATATAAAGGTCTGATTCGCGTCATTTGGCGAGAACAGTTGTTTGTTCACCAGGAGATTGAGATGAAGCACACTCTTTGACCTACTTAAGGGAAGTTTCAAATCTGGAGCAAGAAACCAAGCTACCAACTAATAGCTGTGATAGGGAATTCTGTTGTAAAGTATCACTTCAGGGCTATTAAAGGGGGTAAGCGAGATCTCAAAAGAAACCACACCCTGCCCACATCCGGCAGGTACTTTTACTCACAAGCCATTTCAGAATCAAGGGATGCTCAATTATATACTGTGTCGTACTAGACTAGAACACAGTACTATTTAATAGATGAGATTTGCATTGCTACTGTTAAAGACTTTGAGAGTCCCACCCTAAAACGCTAGCGCATAATTCCTGGATAGGATGTCTGCCTACGATAACCCCTCTTTGACCAAGTGAACAGTTTGCTTTGGAACTATCAAGTGATTTCCTTCGATAGCCATATTCATAGGTACACATAACAAAATGGACATTTCGTGGTGCTCATGATATCGCGCATCGAGATATTCGTGCCACCTGCGTGTCCGAGGTTGATTTGGGTATCGAGTGTAGTATTTTCAGAGGGAGGCTGGTTTAGCAAAGTGTTCGTCCCCGAAATAGCGTTTTGTCGATTCGATGGGTCCAGTGCTTGCCACAGAGTCCAGACCCTGATGATTGCAGATATTAGTAAGTAAGAATACCTCTTTGATAAATTTCAGAGTCAAAGGCAAGCTTTTGTGACATGCTAAAAGGCGTGCATCGCTTAGGCGTGATTCAAATGACCTATCAACCTGCCCATGATGGAGAAAGAATGCCGGGTCTCAAGGAAAGACAAACAAATCCCCGCCGGGATCACCACTATCTCGCTGTCAGCAAGGAAGACGTCAAGAGTTGCTGGTGCACCGACTTAATAGTATAATGCCCTCCCCCATGAGGTCCTACACTGCCCGATCCTGGGGCCCCTTGGAGCTCCAATTGGAAACTTGCGATGTCTTGTTGTTTCATAATATCTGTAATAATATTGATGATCAGCCCAATCTTCTTGTACCATAGTCGGCGAAGTTATTGACTTACGCAGAACTGCAGAATAGTTTGTAAACTTGACGGCTACTCCAGGGCCAAAATCTCTCTTCAGACATCTCGGATTATAGCCAAGACCCCCGCTAGGTCCAAGTGTTGCGTTTGGTAAGGCGACAGGCCCAAGGTTCACTTGCATGTCCTTGAAGGGGCCTGTCTTTACACATCCACCCCCGAGGCCTGGGGCAAGAACGATAGGATCACCGGGTGCACCAGGTAGCGGGGACAAGACCGTACCAGCATGCGGAATGTATTCGCCGTTCCCGCTCATTGAATACTCATCTCCATTGAAGATGGGAGAATCTTGGGGTGAATTTGCATACTTGGGCCAATCCCAGTAAGGTATTGGACCTTGGTAGTCACATTCTGTTCTCAAGGCTTGCTCGTAGACCCAGGTAAAGTACCTATGCCAGCCCAGGAATGTCCCAGAGTAGTGAATGAAAGGCGTTTGATCAATGTGTGTCGCCACAAAGTCATCGTACTGCAAATATCGGCTCCTGATTAACGTGGTATACTATTGAGTACTATAGGTGCAATGAGCTTACCCGGGTCTTCGCTCCAGGGGCGTGGCTAGATGGTGTGTTGGCTGTTTTTGACTGCAGACAGAGAACAGCGTCTGAATATGCTTTCCGATCCTTCTTGGAGATGGAACCGCTGAAGACAGTGAGCAGAAGCCAAAGCATTTAGCATGAGTTCATGGTTCAAGCAATTGGCTTTGAATGCCGGGTCAAAATGTATGCTTGGACTACCCTCTTCGTCATACCAAGAATCTCAAACAAACAGAGTAAAACCTGCCACTTGAAGCACATGCAAAACCAGACCATTGAAAAGGGGCGAGGCACGGAAAGGTGAACGACTCACTAATCTAATCGAATTTCCAGATTCTGCCTCGTGCATGATGCTGTCTCACCTCGTTTCTTCAGACGTTCTTCTTCGGCATCAAGTGTGGCAAAGGTGGTGTCAAGAGCTTGCTGCTGGAATGCGTTCAACGCTTGTGCATCTTCTCCAAGTACATCCTCTGGCTGCTTGATTGAACCAGAAGCAGATACCGCAGAGGAAAATGGGAGAAGAGCCAGGAGACTGGCCAAGAAGGCGAAGGAAGTGACTCTCATGAAGAGCGTTTCAGAAGAGAAAGGGGTCGAAGGTAACATGATTCAGCTTTGCAGTTGTTAAAGATGACTGGAAAGACCTAAGCTGGGTGTGGAATGTATGAATGAATCTACGCGTGACCCACTGGCATGAAATTGAATTCCACATACTGTGTAACTGTGCCATGAAAGCAATCCCAATAGTCTATCGTCCCGACAATGTTCGGTACTAGCACAAAACGTACGAGCCGCACAGTAAAACATTGAAATCATCTAAAAACTCCAACTTTTCCATCTAGCCACGCAAAATAAAGCTGCACCTAATATCTATAAACAAAAGTGTTCCGTTATTGCAAAAGCCTCAATTAGGTTCATATTGAAGGCTAAGCAGAGAGATATGGAGTTTAACAGGCAAATTCAAAATGCCATTCCTTGAATAGTTGATTTTCAGGTACGGGAAGAATCCATTTCCTTATATGCTGAGAACGATGCTTTTGGGATTTCCGTAGGAAGAATTACCAGACTCATGATCGCCTTCAACTGCCATTATCACGTCTTCGAAGGTGTAACATAACAACTATTTGCATCACTTTGAAAGCTAACCTGGTATTTCAAGGCTTCGGTCTCTTGACTGGAACGCGAACCTGAAATTGTAGTGAGCGTAACTTTCCCTGCATGTATCTGTTGCTTGGAAACCACTCACCATCCAATGTAAGATTTCATAGATAATTTGGCCTACAGCAATCCCTGTGGTCTCTGCTGCGTTGTCGTAGATGGGAGTAAATTCCACCACGTCAGCGCCCACGATCTTTATACCTGCATCTGACAGCCCTCCGATTATTTGCAGTAGCTGTTCTTGTTAGCAACTTATGCTCACTCTCCTCATAAGTTTCATAATACTTCTCTTGTTGTCCAACCTCCCGGCTCGATGGTACCCGTTGCTGGAGCGAAAGCAGGATCCAACACGTCAATATCGACACTTAGGTACACGTATTCATCCCCAACAGTCTTTACGATTCGCTTGACGACGTTCTCAACTCCAAGCCTGTCTAGTTCCCGTGCTCGTATGTAGCTAAAGCCACATCTTAGGTCATTGTTGAGATCGTAATGCTCGTCGAATAGGCTGCAGCGGGATCCTAGGTGCATGTTGCTGTGATTGGATAGCAGGCCTTCCTCATGAGCTATATGAAGCATGGTGCCGTGATTGACTTCTGAATATTTGGTCAAACCACCACCAAGTTGCTTAGGATCCCAGGTATCTAAGTGGCTGTCAAAATGGAGGACTGCGACCCGACCCCACGTCGAGTGAAGTGCTCGCAGAATCGGCAACGCTACGTGAGAGATTATTAGAGTGTCTGGGACCAAGAGTCTTCGTACTCACTGATAGTGTGATCGCCGCCAATTGTAATAAGCCGCACCGCGTCTGAAGCAGATTCGTTTTTGGCCTTGAGTTTGTTGATAGCTTCCATACCCCGCTCTAATTCATGGATGGCTGCAAGCTTGTCGAAAGGTGTATTTGAAATATCACCACAATCAGTGACTGTGGCCCAGTCACGAAATGGATTGACCCCTCCGTGATCCATACTTAGAAACATTAATATTTGCTTGACTGGCAAAATTATGAGACTCACTCCCAACCGGCTGCTGGGCTCATTCTTCGAGCACCCTGTCGAGCAGCATGCGGACCAAATCTTTGCCCTGGCCGATAAGAGACGCCCAGATCAAAAGGATGACCAACAATTCCAATGTCAAAGGTGCCACTACTCTCTAACTCGGTGCACTTCGTGAAATCGAGGTGGGCAAAAGTTCCTAAGCCTTGGAAAGGAAATTCTTCGGAATCGCGAGGGTTGTATGTTGGGGCCAGAACTTCCAAGCCTGCGAGATTGACTACATCAATGTCCCTACGGCCAAATATCGATAGTTCTATAAAAGATGAAGGCTGTTTAGCATGGCTCAGGACTTCCTGAGGGTGTTGTTCATTTGCTCCGGAAAGGGAGCCGGCGACGCTTAATCCAGGCACAGCGATCAGATGAGGAAGCATGCCTAATAGTAGTTCACAACAAAGATATATACATGAACAGAAGAAAGCGAAACTCGAGTATAGATACTGTATCAGCATTTCAATGATGCTGGTAATTGTCAAAGAAAGAAAGAGAAAACATGCCTTTTGGTCAAGAGTTGACCTAGCCCCTTTTAAGAATGTCCAGCCGAAGAAGTTCTTGCCTCGCTCGACAACATCCCTCGCCTCGGCGCGTGCTTTGTTCTCTCCTGCTTTCACTACACATCCCGCTCAAGGCTGAGATGTTGTTACTTTCGTACTTGCAAACCCCGCGTCTATCTTGCCTTGACTTACGGAGTGGCTTACGGCGCCAAAGTGGGTTATTTTAAGAAATCTGTCCTAAAATCCGACCAGAACGCGTGGAGTATCAACCAATGAGATGTTGCATCACGCCGAGTTGGGGGCCAGTCCGCCTGACTTCCCTTCCCTTTTCCTATAGGAAACGAGACGTTCCACAATATTCTATTGGGCATCTACTGGACATCTACTGGGGTCTGTACGAAGTACGAGAGGTCTTTTCTCGTTGGCAGACCGGGACCAGGGTTTCCATCAGCACTACGGTGTCTAGGTATAGTTACCTCCGCAGAAGGTGGGCGCATGTTGGTGTATAAGACTGCTTCAAGCCTCTCTTTCTTCTATCTTCCTCTTTCTATAATGTATTCGGACTGTACAGTCATTATCTCCCCAACATCGACAACGGATTCCCTCTGTATTGATTGATATAGGAGACGACTGTACTTTAACACCCGTCTAGCCTTGTACTTACCTTCTGCATTACACCAACCTAACGCAAACCGACAATATGGCAGCGGGCAGCATCGCATCCTCCGGCTCTTTAAGCAGCTCCAGGGCAAATAACAGAGCTCAAGAGGCTACGCCATTCATGCTTGTTGCCGCACCCCTTCCACATAAGAAAACGAAGCAATCCCCCCAGTCATCAATTGACGAGTTCTGGTCCAAGTTCAATAGCAAAACTCCAGGCAGAGGTAGGCTGTATCTGATTCCCTCAGAGAGAAGTTGTTTACTAATTCTATGTTCCTACAGCTACGACTATCCTACCGAAAGACCGATATGCAAAGCAAGCCGAGGAGAACGCTCTGAAAGGAACCATAGATGGGGCGAATCCGGTCTCATCCTACGAAGAAGCAGCAAGGCTTTGCAGAGATAAGGTGGATAAAATTGTTAAAGAATGTCGTCGAGTCAACCAGAAATATACCGACAAGCATTTCGACCTTGAGTTTGATCTGAAAGGATGGAATGGGAAAAAAGATTGCCTCAGAACTCTTACAGCCACCTCTGAAGACGACCCCTACGTTGGTTTCAGCCCGGGGTCTGTCAAGAGAGTCACCGATATCTTCGACAACCCGCAATTTTTCGTCGAGGGCGCTACTGCAAATGACATTCGCCAGGGCAGAGATGGGGATTGCTGGTTGCTTGCCGCACTGTGCACCTTGGGGAATAAGCAGGGCCTCATAGAGAAAGTCTGTGTCGCCAGAAATGAGCAGGTTGGCGTCTACGGCTTCGTATTCCATCGTGGTTCGTTATATCCTGCCGCCTTGCTTTCGGGCGCTAAGATCGGTTCCTTAGCCCCTGAACGGCACTTTCTTACAGTACCCTTACTGATATACCTATAGATGGCGAATGGATTTCGGAAATCATCGATGATAAGCTGTACTTGATAAAACCTGACTACGACGAGAGCTGGAACGAGCGCAATCTTCTGGATGAGGACCGTCAACGAATCAACTCGGAGGAAGATTATCGCAAGATTTATCAGTCAAACTCTGGTGCCTTGTATTTTGCACAATGCGAGGATCCCAACGAAACTTGTCAGTCAAATTCCCTTATAAAAACGCTATGTTCTACCATGTAAGCTCAGGAGCTGGAGAAGTATGTCAAGAGCCAAACAAAAAAGGCATTCCACAGCATGTGTGATTCCGGCTCCTGACTTATCTTCTCGGCTCTGTAGCTATTTACACTAATTTGGTTCTTCATCATACTAATATGTAGCGCAGGGTTGCCATTATTGGAAAAAGCTTATGCCAAAGCTCATGGAGTATGTTCTTTGCGCCTTGTTATAGGCTAGAGCTAATTGGATATAGGATTTTGCTGCTATCGAAGGCGGGTTTACTGGAGAAGGTCTTGAAGACTTGACAGGTGGGGTAGGCTTATTTCGTACTAAAATCTCGTCATCCACTATGGGAGCCAGGGGGCTGTTTTAGGAGCTATATGGCGATTCTCTCTAGATCAATATTCTACCGTGCTAATTCGTTGGGAAAAGGTGACGACTGAGGTATTCAGCACGGATATTCTGGACAAAGAACATTTCTGGCAGGAAATCATGAAGGTCAACCAGGACTTTCTTTTTGGGTGCTCGAGCAGTGTGTTCTGGGGGCGAGGCAAGTACAACAGTCTTTTCATATTCTAGCATGTTTCGGGTGTTATTAGACATGTTGTAAAGCATAGTTCAGGGGCTTTCCGAATGTCTCACGGCTCTTGGAGCTCTGACTAGTAGGATTTATTCGAAAAATCAAAGCTAACTCGCCTTCTTACCACAGGTTATCGAAGGGGCATCTATGAAGGTCATGCTTATTCAATTATGAAGGCCGTAGAGGTTGACGGAAAACGGCTGTGCCTTTTGAGAAATCCATGGGGAGAGGGAGAGTGGACCGGTCCATGGTCAGACGGCAGTAAAGAGTGGACCCCCGAATGGATGCAAAAACTGAACCACCGGTTCGGAGACGACGGTAAGGATGACATTAATTTCATATTTCAACATGTTTCTGAAGTCTTAAACCATCTCTATAGATCACCTGTCCTATGTCTCACGGCTCCTGGATAGTTCGTACAGAAGAATGAAAGCTGACTTTCCGTGGTTTCTAGGAGCGTTCTGGATGGAGTATTCGGATTTGCTGAGGAAGTATCAGACCTTCGATCGTACACGGCTGTTCACCGATGAGTGGAAAGTAACTCAGCAGTGGACATCGATGAGCGTGCCCTGGTCTGTCGAATACAACAAGACAAAGTTTTGTTTTGTACTCGAGAAAAAGGCCAATGTCGTGCTTGTTCTATCGCAATTAGACGACCGTTATTTTGCTGGCCTTGCAGGCCAGTACGAGTTCGAGCTTTCGTTTCGGGTGCACAGAGCCGGCGAAGGAGATTATATTGTCCGATCTCATGGCGGCGTAAGTATCACCCCGCATATTGGCAGTTCTAGAGTTGAATACTGATTTGATATCTTCTAGTATTCGATGCGCCGATCCGTCACTGCAGAACTCGAACTCGAAGCCGGAGAGTATCATGTATGCAATCCTCGTCCCAAAATGAAAATCTGATCAGATGATTCGGACGAAGGTCCCTCTCAATATCTCAGAGCTCGAAGGTTCCCGAAAATCTTGGTCAAGCAATACTGACTCATGATATTTGCAGGTCCTTGTGAAAATAGAGGCCACGCGTAATACTGATGCCTCTCCCGTTGAAGATGTAGTTCGCAATAATGTGAAGGAAAGACGAGACAAGCTTTTGAGAATTGGACTAGCATATGATTTAGCGCATGCGAAGGGAGAAATCAAGGAGACCGAAGAAGAAAAGAAAGGACGCAAGAGGGCCGAGGCTGTTAAAAAGGCTAAAGAGAAGAAAACGACGAGAGAAAAGTTGGAGAAGGAGAAACGAAAGAGGTACGTTTTTTTTCTCTTTCCCTTTTTCCATACCTCTAGCGCCGCAATATTGGTTTTCCGTAGTGGTCTGCATACGGTGTATAATGTCCCACCCACCATTAAGTACCCAAGGGAATCGACCGGGCTCGGACATCTTCCTAGCCCTAGAAATTTCCTTCATGTGCAAGAATCTAACAGCCTGGGAACGGAATAATGGGTTCCTTGGTGACTTGAATTTCGACATGTGCTATACTAGGGTATGGGGCGGGAGATCAAGCAAGGACACGATACTGACATTGCTCTGCGACAGAACTCATAACGAAAACAAGGAGAAGCGGAAGCAGAGAGCTGCAGCCGTAAAAAGGAAGGAAAAGGCTAAAGCTAAGGCCGAAAAGCTGGCTGCCGAGAGAGAACTAGTCGCTAAATCCAATGAGCCTGCCAATGAGCAAGCATTCGGAAAATCAGATACAGCTGATGCTACTTCTGTGACTGGCGAAGCGACCGAGAAGAGCGAAAAGGAGCCTTCTTCCACCGAATCCACCAAGAAGCCCGTGGACATCAATGCGGCAGCTTCAAAGACGCTAGAGATTCCCATCCTTGGTGCAAGGGTCTCTGTAGCACCGTCTCTTCCGGCGCTTGATTCCGATGATGAATCGGACATCGTTTCCGTAATCTCAGATATCTCATCTGGGGTCGTCGAAGACGCGATAGCTGAAGCCAAACTGGTGGCCGAGGCAGCCATCCCCGCTCCTCCACCGCCGAACTCGGATGACGAGGATGAGTTTGAAAAGGACCCGTGGAATGCCATTGCTGTGGTTGGGCTGCGAGTTTATAGCAAGGATAGTGGGGTAAGCGTTAAGGTAATTCGGCCGAGGGACTGGGAGCATGTGGAAGGCAAGGGGGAAGCTAAGCTTGACGTGGATGATTCCGCTGCTGATGCTACGAAGGATCTTGAGTTGGAGAGTGAGAAACAGGAGAGTAAGAAGGAAAGGAGTAGTGAGGGGTCTGGGGTTATGGTTTGATTTGTATCCGTGGGCGTCTGAGCACTTGGATCTCTTACCTTTTGACTATTTTCTCGAACTTCTTTTCAATTATGATTACTGCTATCTGACAATCACCCTAGCCCTTGATGATGGCCATATGTTCTAAGAAGCTTAGGTAGCAGATTGGATTCTTAAGTCTATTTTCCCCCATTCTCGCGATACAAAAAGCGGAACTCATCTCGCGAAATTTGTATTGTTCTACTCAGTTTGGAGCATTTAAGACTGGTGCTACATTCTCTGTCCAGGACGAGCTATTATCCCCCAAGAAATCAAACCACATTAACTCATGACTCATTAATACACTTCAGGCTTCAGGTACCCCCATATACAAGATCCAAGTCCTAAACTCCATAAAACAACCATGTTACCTCTCACTGAACCGGAGCCTGTGCAGCATTATTAACGGGGGTCCAGTCCATACCCTGGCCCTGCGGTTGATAAGTCGGCATCGGACTAGGCACATAGCCCCCATCAGCCATAGGCTGCTGAGCCGGCGCCGGCGCATCGCCATTCTCATTCCCACCAACACATTCCGCGCAACAGAGACCAAGGATGCCAAACGTGATGGCGATGAGGAAAGAGTCTAGGAATATCTTTCCGGTCTTGATAGGCTTTCCGGTTTCGGTGCGGACGCGGGAGGCTGGGGCCTGTTAGTAAGGTAGGAGGAGTAGATGGGAGGGGAGAAGGTGCGATACCTTTGCGGTATTTGTATATGAAGGTGCATATGAAGATTATTATCATGAGGGCGATGATGGCGGCTACAACACCACCGCCAATGCCGGCTCCTGCATTTGAATGGCTTCTATGCGGGCGATAGCTGGACTTATATGTGCGAATAGCGAGGCGTTCAAGCGTTACTGGAGCCATCTTGAATTTCCAGGACGGTGCTATTGTGTGTGTGTATAGTTGATGAGGTTATTCGTAGACAGTGAAAATGTAGGAGGACAGGAAAGGGCACAACCCAGTGTTAAATACATTGTCCCAGAGTTGATATCACAACGTTCATCCAGCCACAATACCATATTAATTAAGTATGGCTGAAGCACATCGATAGTCTGGGGCAACCGAAGCCATGGTTAATACCAGTGTTGCTTATCTTCAGCTGATTCTCCCCGTCTGCCAGGGAGCCGGCAACCTCAAAAAAGCTCAAGCAGACGAGAGGTATCTCAAAGTGGACAAAACCCAGAGCTAATCAGGGGGTCTATGGCATGCCCTGTGATCAAGCTTTCCGGGGGTTCAAGCCGCGGCGAATAAAATCTGCCGGAAGAGGTATGGACACTCAGCCGCACGCGGAATACCTCAACTCTTCATTCGTCAACAGCCACACAAATCGGTAAACCCAATAAATAAAACCTGAATAAGAGTCTATCACTGCAGGTGTGTTTGCAATTCTGCCAGCTGGGCTTTCAAAATACTACAGTAGACTGCTGGGGTTGTCTGTCTGCCTTGTCGAGGCTTCGAGACTCCCTCTTCGAATATGAAGCTAATAATAGATCAACTGATTTATCCTGATTTCCGGTACGACTCCAACACATCTCGCAGCAGGCAAACTTAAGCAAGGAGCGCGAAAGACGCAGATGCTGAAGAGAAGAATGGTCGTAATGAAATCCGCTTTGGTTAGCCCCATACCGTAGTGATCTTGGGTGCTTTCTCTGAATATCGCAAACTCTTCCCTCATAAAACGAGATTTTTTCTGCACCAAGTCCCATGTTCCGCGCTTCTTGGGTTCGCCTGTTGAAGGATGTATTGTAGTCGTACAGGCTAGGCTCTTGCATTTTCGAGAATTTCCTTCCGATGCTACGCCTTCTTTGTGTAACTGAATCGCCATTTCCCCACGCAGATACAACATCTTTGTCGGGGAATGTGGCCAATAAATAGTGCATAGAAAGCTAGACCATCCATCTTGGACGAGCCCATGAAGAGATCGGGAACTTGATGACTGCAAAAACCGCATACAGTATTCGAAATGAAATGAAACCTCTCGGCGTACATCGGTGCGAAGCCCTCGTTCGCTTCAGTAACAGCGTATTTTGTATGAGAAATGCCAGTTGATGCGCCATGTTAAAGCATGAGTAATAGATGGATCACTTGAACCACTACTTAGTTATTTTCGATATAATTGAGAAAGCCGACAATCCTTTACCTATTGAACAGATATGTGTCTCCGTAGCCGACATTACCCCGAAGGCGTACTGGCCGAGAGAGTTTTCGACAACTTTTGCACCTTCCAAAATGACCGGTTGTAAAGCCTAGACATACATACCGTAATACGGTATAGGTATATATCGAGATCTCTGGTACCGGTACGTTAATAACATGGCATGCACGTTGCGCCGATTTCGACGGTCGCTCAAATGCGCTAGTGAATTGCGGGCAGTCATTTCGACTCATCTCCCCTCGAAACCTCTCATCTTCGCCCGGCGGGCGAACAGGCTTACTAAGGCCCGGTAGTGCGGGTATTACTGTTGTTTAGCACAGAGCCTCTGTGACAGAGGCTATCAAATTTCAAGGGCTTATTATAACCAAAATAATCGCCTCTATCCGCTCCAAGCTTACGTTACGGAGAGGAAGCAGGGGCCCAGAGGAAGCAGCATCGTGTCCGGACTGAATTAGTTGCGGCGGACGAAGGAGAAGCTAAGCAGAACCATCTTCTTTTCGTGCACATCCCAGAAGGGACATCACTCAGAGCCTCTCTCAGGCCAGATTCATTTCTTATGCTTATTTTGATGCCATGGTTCCGTATCTGTTCGGCGGGTCCTGTGAGCAAGGCTGAATTTGCTGTGAATGGTTTTCGTGGTAGAGTCATAGCGAAAGTTCGCACGTTATATCAGCTCTATATATATGCTGGCCCATGCTGCGTTGCCCCCGTTTCAGTAGTATACTGCTCATATGTTTACTCATTCTTGATTTCATCAAATTCCCTTCTTCTATTGTTCTCACCGTTCGGTGCTCAAGATGTTCAACGCAGAATTTGCCAAGGTGGACATCCCACTAGATCCCAGGTCAGCCACATTGGCTGGAGAGAAGGAGGTCGGAAGAAGTGTATCGTCAACTCCATCCGAATCACTCAGCCGGGAGAAGAATCCAAATTTGGATGACTCGACTACAGAAAATGAAGAAGACTCGTTCAAGGAGACTCCTACCGAGGTGCAGGACGAGGGAACAGAATATCCCACCGGGATACGGATGATTTTAGTCGTGATATCGTTGCTTCTATCAATCTTCCTGGTACGATTTCTTTATTCTTTACTGTGGGTAGTAAGCTAAAAGGCAACAGGTTTCGCTTGATATGACCATCGTGGCGACCGCCATTCCTAAAATCACAGATGACTTCCAAGGTTTGGACCTTGTTGGATGGTAAGTAAATCACCGTCCCTATCCTAGATAACTCAGGAGCGCTTTACTCTGTAAATATATTTTTAAGAGTTGGCTACTACTGGGATGTTGTCTCAAGAACCCGCCGGGTGGAAAATCAATATATACAGAACTAACCCTGTTTTCAGGTATGGCAGCGCATTCTTTCTAACGCTTGCAGCGTTCCAGGTGAGTTTATTCTCATACAAAAAAGCAACTCTCCTCTATAGGCGCCGAGGAGCCCATGTTCAAGCTCTTGAGGCAGCCCCTGAGCTTCTTGGCTCTGTCCCAAAATCCAGCTTTTCACTATGCTAATACGTCGGTTAGTCAACCTGGGGGAAAGCGTATAAATACTTCCCAATGAAGACGACCTTTCTCATATCCATCTTTGTCTTCGAACTAGGCAGTCTCATCTGCGGAGTTGCCCCGAACAGTACCGCCCTCATTGTGGGAAGAGCTATTGCAGGTGTTGGAGGGGCCGGTATTTCATCCGGGTCCTATACTCTTATCGCCTTCTCGGCAGCACCTCGACTACGACCGGCTTTCACTGGACTCATGGGAGCTTCATATGGAATTGCTAGTGTCATCGGCCCACTTCTTGGAGGTGTTTTCGCCGAGAAAGTCTCGTGGAGATGGTGCTTTTATATCAATCTTCCAATTGGAGGAGTTGCAGCTGCCATAATCCTATTATTCTTCAAGACGCCTGCTAGTGCAGTTCCGGCCCAGGCCACCCTCAAAGAAAAGATTTTTCAGATGGATCTCCCAGGTACTTTTACCGTCATGGCAGCCATCGTCTGCTACATCCTCGCACTCCAATGGGGCGGCCAATCGAAAGCCTGGAACTCTTCAGACGTAATTGGTACCCTAGTCGGCTTCGCTCTTCTCATGATTGCCTTCTGTGCAATCGAGTGGTACCAAGGCGAGCGTGCAATGATACTTGGAAGATTGCTCCAGGACCGCACGATATCTGTCGGCATGTTTTTCATCTTCTTCGTCGCTGGCGGATACTTCCTCCTCGTATATTTTCTGCCCATCTACTTTCAGGTTGTCAGTGGAGTCACTGCCTCCCAATCTGGAATACGAAACTTGCCCCTCATCCTTGGAACCGTCATTGCAACCATCACTTCCGGCGGTCTGATCACAGTAACTGGCTCCTTCGTCCCCTGGCTCATCGGCGGCAGTATCTTCTCGACCATCGGCTCAGGCTTACTATACACACTCAACACGCATTCCAGCTCTGCACACTGGATCGGATACCAAGCCATCGTGGGCCTTGGAGTCGGAGCAGCAATCCAAGTCCCCATCATCGCAGCACAGGCCATCGTCGCGCCAGCCGATCTCAGTTCCGCAACTGCGATGGTATTGTTCATGCAGACAGTTGGCGGAGCTTTCTTCGTCTCAGCAGGCAATGCGGCATTCTCGGATACGCTTACAGGCCACTTGCCCAGATACGTGCCGAATATTGATCCGAAAATGGTGGTCACTGTTGGCGTGACAGAGATCAGGGCAACGTTTCCCGCGGACATTGTTCCAGGGATCGTTCAAGCATATATGGATGGACTGAGGGTCGATTATGCGATTGCTATTGCGAGTTCGGGCATCGCGGTTTTGATTAGTCTGTTGAGTCAGTGGAGGAATTTGAAGGGGAAGGTTGTCGCTGGAGGTGCGGTTTGAGTTAAAAGCGGCAGAGAATGTATCGTAACTTGGATAATTGCGAGGCGTTGGGGCTTGGTTTTGAATGAAGATGCGTATTAGAGAGGTGGTGAGGTGGCAAGAGCATGGTGTCTAAAGACGAAGCTCACACGTAGGCTTTTATTTTTGGTTATTCACTTCTTCTAGATAGACACTTACATATTTTAGTTACTCAATCTAGACACCTCCACTTGAAGTGCTTTCGAAAGGATATTTTCTTATATTTCCCCATTATAGAGAAATCTTTAAAGCCCAATGCCTTTCAAACAATCTTGAATCTTCCCAACTTCGGCGTCTCCTCCTTCTATAATGTTCACATGCTTTGAGACACCCTCCTGTGTGCTCTATTTCTCCAGTATCTGTTATTTTAGTTAACTTACCTAATTAAAATAAGTTTCATTACTCAATTATCTTAAAAGGATAGATTGAGGTGGGTGGGGAACAGCAGAGTGGTCTTATGCAGGAAACCTGGCCAACAACCACGCTCAATCCTCATTCCCGCAAATAGCACATAACGTCTCACTTGAATGGCACCGCCCACAATTACGTCACGCGAGCGAGATAATACAGATGTTCATAAAGGGGTATATCAAATTGCGAGCTCTCTGCTCAAGCAAGTCATGCATCACATCTCGTAAAACCCTTCCTTCCCTCCCTGGCATCTATAATACAGCCCAACCAAACTACACAAGTCGCTGGGTATCTTTATAGTCTAATTAAGCATTCTGCTTCTGGATATCCGCCTCAGCACCACGCTGCTGTGTCTTGCCAACGTCATGCTTCTCCTGTGCCCTGAGTTGTGCATCGCGATCGCCTGTAACACCAGCAACAGCACCGCCGACGGTGCCTCCGACACGGTTTTTGATTCCGGAACCGAAGTCGTTCAGTTGGCCTTGTGCTTCTTGGCCTTTGCCAGCAGCGTTCTGCTCAGCTCCTGTTCTCTTGAGATCCTGTAGATACATCAGTAAATGCCTTGGTGACAGAAGTTGCGTCGGATGCAGGGCTTGTGACATGGGCAGGAAAAGAGCAAACTAACCTCAGAGCCAACCAAGCCACCCACGCTCTCCTTCGCACTTCCTACAGTCTGGTTCCAGGCTCCCTCCTGGCGGTTGGGGTCGTCCTTGGTGACCGCACCGGATGAGGATGCAGACAAGGGGCCAACCTTTGCGGTGGCGTGGGAGAGGTCTTTCTTAACCGCTGCATCGTCCTTCTTGGCTTCGCCGGCACTCTGGTTATTGTTAGCTGTGAACAGGAAGCAATCCAGTCACCATGTATCAGGCAGAATGGTACATCAAAGGTCGCCGAGAAAGACAGCACCAGGCTGTATGAAGGTGTGGGAGATGTGCAGGAAGAGAGAAATTACCTTGTCAGCAGTGGAACCTGTAAGGGAGCCAAGAGCGGATTGAGCTGCTCCAGTGGCAGAGTCGACATAGGACTGGAGGGTGGAGGTGTTTTTGTCAGACATGATTGGTAAGGTGTTGTTTGATGGTTTTTGTTTTTGTTTGTGTTTAAAGGTGGATCTTGAGGTTTCGATTGTTCTTATTCTCGTACTCGATGAGGGGGAAAAAAGAAGCTGTAAGGTTGCGTGGAGAGGATTTCCTTTATACCTTGACTTGGTCAACAATGATGTCATACAGTAGTTCAGCCTTGCGAACAAAGAGAGGTTATTTACAAGGAAGGATTGCAGAGCGTGCGTCATATCCGAAACAAACATTTGGCGAGTGGCTTGAAATGCTTCACGTGGGGTGACCGACTACTAGCGTTTGTAATTTTTGAATGGCCTTTGCCTTCCAGAGGCATCTGATGAAATCCCCTTTCCATGTGTTCCTGGCGTTAGAGCACTAGGACTGCAGCCGTCAGACCACAACCATCTCTAGAGAAAGAAGAATAGTCTATACTGTATTAATTATATTTCTATCCTCTCTCCAACTTCCTCCAAAGGGGTTGGTTTAAGCGCTCGAGCCCGTCGAGTCCATACTCATGCTAATGGCTGAATCAAATCTTGAATGGACAGGACTCTTGATCCCCTTCTTCCGATTATCCTGAACCTGCTGGTACTTCTCTTCATCCCATAGCCAGATCATATGGTGTGCATCCACAGCACCTTTCATCGACGTATTCTTCAGTCCTTCCGCAAGCTTCTCCCCCACCGGATCTTCTTTGGCGAGACTGAAGTACCGCCTTGGAAACTCTTTCCCTTCATACTTTTCTTGCTTCCGCATCTCTCTTTGCTCGTTCTCGATTTTGGACTTCTCCTGGCCGACGGCGAAGATATCCCCTTGGTTGATTGCATCTACAACTGGCTTCCAGGCGCGCCGTGACTCTAAGTGGTGTTGGTTCTGTATAGGGGCTACGGTCAAAGGTGTCCGTGAGTATGTGTTGACATCGACCGTCTCTAGAATGTTCTGCCGGTTACCCTCCTTAATCGTATATTTATCGTTCCACTGGCCTTCAGCAATATATATTGGTTCGTCCTCATGGTTGTCGTGGAAGATAGTAGCAAGAAATGAATTTCGCTTCCCACTAACCCAGCCTTTGCAGTAATATTCGATTTTGGTTGTGTAGCCGGATGAGCTTCTAATATATGAGGTTCCTGATAGTTCAGGGGCGAGAGAAGCAGACATGAGGCCTTCAACGTGAACTTTTGGCATGGTTATTAGGTGATCTTCATTGTATTTGTCGATGTGCATGGTGCCGTAGCCTTTCCGGTCGATGTGTACTGTGCCAGAAAAGTAGACTTTTGGTACGATGTGACCCTGCAGCTGCCATAGAGTTAGAACCAGGGCATCTCCGATGGCGGGGGGTATCAACGTACTCGAATGCCGTGTGCATTATTCCAAACATTAAACGCAGTTGCAGGTGGATGATGACTGCCATATTCATCAGCATTGCTCCTCCCCATCTCCATGCGATACTCACCTAACCTGCTCACTAACTAACTCGGTTGTACCTGCGCTATCGACCCACTTCCCCAAGAACAGCTCCCCAAGGAACGGATTTAAGGGCTTCATTTTCTTCTTCCTGCCGATCTCATCCTTGTTACTATGTTGTTGCTTCAACGTACTCAGAAACCACTTCAATACGCTTAGCGCCCGCTTCTGGGCATCATCTTCATGCGCTGGCGCAACAAACAAGGTAGGATGTTCTGCCCAGTATGCGCTATATTCAGTGACGGATTGCGGGGAGAGGAGGAATGGAGGTGCGGTTAGGGAGGACAAATCGCCCTTGAAAGTCGCGATTGACTGCGCATGGAATTAGCTATGCTCGGGGCCCTTGCTATATCGAGCAGAACGTACCTTAATGAAAGAAAAGAATGCACCCTTCTGCTGAGCGGGGATTTTCTCATTTTCGCATTTACTGGTCATTGCGACCACTGGGACACAACCTTTTGGGTAGACTGTAGGGATATGTAACAGGAGATAATGAGGTTAAGAATCAAGTATTCAGTGAAGCGCAAGCGATTATGATAGGCAATAAGATATAGTGAATCGAAGGATAGAGAAAGAGAAGGAGGATGAGCATACTTCTACAGTACTTGTCCTACATATACCTACGGGGCAAGAGCGTTTGAGAGCGCATTTCAGGTTGGCCGAACGATTCAGGGACCCGCACTTGGGGCTGTTGCATGCATTCTGTGACGGATGTTTGGTCGTCCGAATCTGTAGTTTGAAGGTTTGGAACGATAGTTGCTTCACATGTGAACGGTGCGATTAGGACCCCGTAAATAGTCACGTGAATAGCTGCCTAACTTCTTTCGGATATTGCTCTCTGCTGAGAAAGGTTTTGAACCAGATGGATGGAAGATCTCAAAGATGAAAATAACCATTCGAGTTTTCGAAGTGGGCTTACTATTAGAAGGCGTTTGGGCGCAGCAACAGACAATTATTTAAGATGCGATAAAGTCACATGAGAAACTATGCCTCTTTGGGGCATTGCTATTCTGGGCTTCAAGATTTGCACGGAAGGGTCTATCCAGGTGCCGAGTAGAAGATATCCCGAGATACGGGCTGCTCCGTCAGATAATACTGGATGCTGTGACGCGCTCGCGGTGATGCCGTTACGGACGTATTTTGTCCACGACGAGGCCCGTTAACCTTCGCACGTACGGAGTAATGACAGTCACGTTTGGTCTATAAATAGTAACAACGACGCTGAATTGAACGAAAAACTGTTGATGAACAGTCGGGGGTATCTAGTACAAAAACGAGAATCTGAAGTCTATATCCCAAGGCCAACGCCATTGCAATCTCCCATACAGCGTACAGTAACCGACTTAGAGTGTCATGCCGTTGATCTCATCACTTTTCCTCCTAGTACAGCTCTGACACCGGCTCTTCTTCAGTTCCTGCTCCGTATCCATAAGTCGAGTCTGAACCCAATTCCTGTATCTCCTATCACCCTTGACACTTTCGCAGTTGAGAAGAGCCGTTAAGGTGCTCTTAATTTGCTGATTCACGTCCTTCAACTTCATCTCATCTTCTCGATCTCATCCAAGAGATTCTCGGTAATGACTGTCGGCAGTGATGATCTTCTAGTTCTCAACACAGGCCGCTGGGTGGGTGGGAATGGTATGCTGCCGCTTCGATGATGGTGTCTAGGGTGGTTGGGAGGAGAAGACGATAGAGAGCTTGAGTCTGATCCAGCGGAAGATGAGATTGATCCCTGGGAATCCGATCCCTGTCGATATCGATCTGGGGATGGTTCAGGCGACGAGGACGCTGGTTCGGGAAGGGATGTTGTAATCTGGCTCAGATGCTTCTGAAGGGCATCATGTTGTGCGTGAAGGAGGAGGTATTTCTGGAGAGCAAATGCTCGCTCCGGGGATTTCTGTGTTGGATTCATTGCGGGAGAAGATGGAGAGGCCGCTTGGTTCAGTCGTAGAATGTGTTTATTGCGTTACTAACGTTATCATGGGGAGAAGTGAAAGGGTACAGTAGCTTTGAATTTGATATGGAAAAGTCTGGGCTGGGAGATGGGAAAGTGACATGCGTAGAAATATAAAGTCCATGTAATTAGAAGTGACGTACAAGTACTCCGACTTCCTTGACCGCATACAGTAAAGCGCGAGTCTGGACATGACCTCCGGAGCGTGAGCCACAGCATGGGAACTTGTACTCCGTAGAGAAGATCCCTGATAAGCCCATCAACGAATCTGTGCAAGATAAATGGAAAAAGATGGCCATGTGGAAAAGTGGAAAACCTGCTTGCAAGGTGTGGCGTAGAAGTGTGGCGTCATAACCAATTTTGGACGTTTCCCTCGACCAATGGGATCGCTCCCTGCCGCGTCGAGTCCTTGCATTTGTTTCAACCAATTCTCAGGGATCATGGAACACGGAACAGCTCAAGCAATGATCCGCGCGACTGACGCAAACTGGCTTGTAAAGGACGTCCCACTGGTGTCCCGACAAAAAGAGATCGACCGATTGTAGGCTACGTGTACCCGTTGGCCTCAGGCCGCCCCCCACTGCCCCCCCCGGTACGGAGGGGAGGTGGACTAGGTGCTGTGCTCTCCTTGAATCCACGTGCTGTGTTCTCATTGCATCTTCACGTGGGCCTTGGATCTTGGAACCGCTTCAAAATCACTCGGGACTCCGCAGGTGCTGAACAGAAAGCGTTACCGTAAATTATCTGGATTGAAAGGCGAGAAGGTTGCTGATATCCTGATACTTCCATGGCCTCGGCGATGTTACGGCTGTAAATACAACGATATCCTCCATACAATGCTATTATGCTACTCAAAGACGTCGTTAGAATGGATCGCTGCGAGACTTGGGTATATAATCCATTCTATCCCGCCCAACTCTATGCAGGAAACGATCTCGGAGAAGAAATCAGACTTCGAGGATGTCTAGAAAAATCTGGGATTTGAAGTAGAAGGACGATAGGGGGACAGATCATCTTTGACTGATGTTTATTAGAAAAACACACTACCTATCTTGACTTTCTCACACAACAAGAACTAGTACCAAATAGATGCACTCAAGCTGGATTACTCACCAGCAGGATCCGTCAACACTGTACCTCGTACCAAGCGTTGCGGGAGAAGTCAAAGAGGGCGACCCGTCAGTGTCCGCCATACCGAGTCGAATCGCATGCACCAGCCGGATTGGCATTAGCACATCCCAAGTCTCTGTGCCAGCAGATGCTCGCAGAGAACGTCAAATACGTCTTTCTGTCTCGTAAATATATCATATCCCATCGAGGAATGCACCTCCAGAGACCAGACATTGTAGCATTGTTATGCGTCGCTTGTTTCGTAGGTTGCTTTCTTGGTGGAAGACTCCAGGTCGTCGAGGGTGGTAGCGCGCGATATGGATATATATGTCCAAGTTGTTGTCAGAAGGTAGTAATAATCTCCTGTGTGCGGAATATACTATGAAGGGATCTGTTGGTAACATAGGTAAGTGCGCAACTGGGTGGCCTAGAGCACGTATTCGTGATTACGTGGTTGCATTTCTAGGTTTAGAAGAGGTTCTAGCTAAGGTTGCGGCGACGAGGTTTTACCTCTTCGCTGCTTAGTCATTGGCGCTAAGGTCACGTGGCGCACGTGACAGATACATTCCAATAGGATCACTGCCGTCTGGCGTTCTAATAGATTTTGAATAGGGTGCGGCATTGCTTGAGGTGATGTAGATCACGAGAGACAGAAACACGGTGAGCACTGAGCAGGCTCAGCAGACGGAGCTGGTCACTGGTGGAGGGAGAAATTGCGAGAATGATAAGTCACTAGAGTTGTTCAGCAGCCCATATATATTTTGCAAGCGCATACTCCGCGCGGCTGAAAAGTAAATTGATTCCCTTCTTAGGTTTAAATGATACGCTTTGAACAGTGCATACCCTGTTTGACCAATCAAGTGGCTAGGAATACTATCTGGTGCTAGCAGATCACTGTTTATCACCGTAAATCCTTAATGTAGAAGAAGCGGGCCTCGAATTACTTTTCGGCCGCGCGGAGTATGCTACTGATTTAGTTTTCGTGATTATCAACACTATACCTAGAATAGCTAGTAAGCTTTTATTGATGCTCGTAGAATCGCCAGACTTCTATAGATATAGCCCCAAAAAGGATTAGCGTAAGATAACTTCTAGTACAGATAGTTAGAATAGTAATAATTACTCTAATCCTTCTAATTATAGATTACAATTCTAATGTAGAATGCTGAACGACTTTTGCTTCATATTTGACTATACCATGATCCCTAACTAGCCTTACTACAGAGTATATATAGTTAGAATGGTTGATCTTGTAGGTGTTGAATTTAGGCTAGCAAAATATGCTGAACGACTCTACTACAATGATTCTTTACTTTCAATATCTTCAAGTGGTTTCTTGTCTTTCCACGGATTTACTAGTTAGAGGTGGAGAATTCATAAGAATTTCAGCCTGACAACAGCATTCGGAAAATCATTCTCAGGAAATATTCTAGCATGGAAAAAGGTCGATATCTTCCTGTGTGTGAGTGCTTCACAAGCCACGGAGGAAATACAGCGTATGCCACCCCTCATTGAGCTGCCTTGTCTCTTTGAAGCCTCCACGTGAACAGGTTTGGTGTTCGAACCGCGCCTATCAGAGGTTATCAGGTGAGGTTTCTCTTCTCTGACAGCTCAAGTGGATTTCTAATCGGCTGCTGTACGTCGTTGTCGTTACAGTCCGTATGAGACCCGTCGAAATAAGGTTGTCTCAATTTTAGCCTCAATCCCCGATTCGTGGAAACAAGGGCTGTACCCCGCAAATACCAGTACCGAAGGGCAACGAGGAAGATCGACAATTGGTTCCACTTCGTAGATCCGGTGTGCTCCAATTACATTTACGCGAGATCCCGGAAGCCTCGTGATATTTTACCTCTGTAGAATTATGTCGTACTGTACACGCTGAACAGGCCAGCTCCCTGCCTCCTCATCTGACTAGACTAGACTCACTCACTAGAGACTTGGCTGAACGACATGGTTGAATTCGGAATGAACCTTCGCTCTCGTCGAATTTCCGTGGCCACTTAGTACTGGCGTATTGCTAGCCAAGATGCATCACATGAACATCTGCCCACTCTGGGAGGGCTGCTCGTATTTATCTGGAGCTTTCCACGAATGATATACGAAGTAAAATTAAGATACTCCATACTCCCTGAATCAATCTTCCAGAATTGAACCTTCATACGAAGTATAAGGAGAATGCTTTCTCATTCTCAGGATGTTTTTCTGAGCAGTGACTTTATTCACCACGCCTGCCAACATGTTTTCTCTCCTCCGGTCTGCAACAGCTTTTCTCATTGCAACAGCATCTCTCGTACAAGGCTACGCTGACCCAGGAGCTTGTTCTGGTGCTTGCTGGGGCCACGATCCTTCTGTCATCCAGCGTTCGAGTGATAATTTGTACTTCAAATTTAACACTGGAAGTGGAATCCAAATAGCGACTGCGAGTTCGTTAAGTGGTCCTTGGACTAATCAGGGCTATGCTCTCGCAAGCGGAAGTAAGATCTCCGTGACTGGTAATACCGGTACAGATCTGTGGGTTCGTAGCAAGTATCCGCCGCATGTGAATGTTCCACTGATCAATAAACATTTAGGCCCCCGATGTTCACAAGGTTGGAGATCTCTACTACATGTACTATGCCGTCTCGACATCCGGATCGCAGGACAGTGCAATCGGTCTCGCGACCAGCAGCACGATGGAGGTAGGTTCTTGGACAGACCTCGGAGCTACTGGAATTGCATCGAGTTCTTCAAAACCCTACAACGCGATTGATCCAAACCTCATAGCAGTCGGCAGTAACTATTATCTCAACTTTGGATCGTTCTGGCATGATATCTACCAAGCGCCGATGAGCTCAGATGCGAAAACAGTGGCCAGCTCATCAGTCAACATCGAGTACAACTCAACCGGTACACGTCCATCCGAAGGAAGTTATATGTTTTATTACGGCGACTACTATTACCTGCTCTGGTCTAGTGGTATATGTTGCGGATATGATACGTAAGTTAAGGTGTACCCTTGTAAGCCACGCAACTGACATCGTTCCTCAGGTCCAAACCCGCGACAGGCGCCGAGTACAAAGTTATGATGTGCAGGTCGACATCCGCAACTGGCGGCTTTGTAGACCAGAGCGGTACTGCATGTACTTCAAACGGTGGAACAGTATTGCTCGCAAGCCACGGGACCACCTATGGCCCGGGTGGACAGTAAGCCCCCCCTTCCCTGTTGTATCACCAGAAGCTAATTTGTTTAAACAGAGGTGTGTTTACAGACTCGAGCAAAGGACCAGTGCTCTATTACCACTACGCGGATACGAACGTAGGTCTGGGCGACGGAAGCTATCTGTTTGGCTGGAACGTTCTGGGATGGTCGAACGGATGGCCGACAGTGTAGACGGGATATCTTGAAACTGCACGGGAGGGAGGCTACAGTACGGGCTGGGTCTCCCGGAGAACTTCACATTTGTTTGTGATTGTATATAGGACTTGAATCTTAGGGGTCGGCATTCTTTAATTAAATAATGAAGATAATAACAGAAGAGCTTTAAGGATTAATAATAATTGAACCCCATTAAATTTAATTGCCGCCGAGACTTGATTCGATACAGTCTTCGCAACGCTTGATACGAAGTGCTTGTAAATAGCAAAATTTGAGTGATTCACGATGTACAAACTTGGAATGGCGTGAATAAAACTATACGTGTTGTTCACGATGTGTCACGTTGTTATTGGTTTTATAGTGGAGGTGGCTGGGAAGAGTCTCAGTTGAGGGAGCAGAAGCCAATCAATTGGTGTGTACCTGCTTGAAGGCAGGGTCCTCAAGGTACACTACTACACTGCCGGCAGGAGGCTCGCGGTGAGCAGAAAAAGCGGCACCAATTTAGAATGTCCCAGGTAAGAGTCGGACAAGTAAGAGTTGATGAAAATAAGTGCCGCTTTTTGAGTCCCGCATAAGGCGGGCAGGCTTCGGCCCGCTAGTCTTTGGGCCGACCTTCCTTCCCTTCCCACCAAGAGCCCGTGACTGACTGCAACAGAACAACAAGACTAATCACCAGCCATTTCACTTTACTGACCACCACCTCCACCACCACCCACGACTTGGATATCGAATGCCACCTTTCTAGCGCCATCCCAACCACCAGATAAATTACTTAGGGTTCCTCAGTGTACTCTGTACCAACCAACCTACCTTATCGTTGTCAGAGTCGCGTCGCAACTATGATACAGGTACGACGCGACACTCGGAATCCAGAAACGACCCGGTAGGACGCCCAGAGTCCATCGTGATGGCTGAGGACGAGGATCTCGAGGCCTTGATAGGCCGAATTCCAGCTGGTACCTCGACGAAGCCCGATCTCCACTGCTGCTGTGGAAGAAATGATTGCGCATTTCTAAAACATAATTGCACCGCGCTAGATGATTTGGAGAAGGAAGTTCATACTGCTGCTCAGCTGGGCCAGGTAGGTCACATTCCTCATTGTCTCGGGTGGAGATTAAAAGGTTTCTCTGGAATCCATGTTTTCTGCATGTATTGCTTTCTATGTTCTTCAAATACCTACCGTCAAGATGTCTAAAGGACTGACTTTTGCTCTACAGGCTCTTCTGATGAGGCACGAGCAGTATATGCAAGACGCTGAGCGCGATCGCCTGGATATGAACTCGACAATTGAGAAACTCGAGTGTGATAAGAGGGAGCTGGAAACCAGGAATGAGCAAACCATTATCGAGAATCGCAGCCTGTTACATCAGTTGGAAACGCTTAACACAACCATGTCAGACTCGGAACTTCACATCAAATCTCTCGAGAACACACTCCAATCAACACGGCAAGAGCTACGGCGTTTGGAGGGGCTAGCATCGCGGACCCTTGAGCTCGAAATTCAGTTGGCGACCTTGGAACAAGAGCAAGATCTATTACAGAAGACGGTCACGAAGACAGAAGCCGATGAACGTTCTGCGATACATAGATGGAAGAAAGCTGAGAGGAGTCTATGCGATCTGCAAGACCAGCTGGAGAGGATAGAACGCGAAGCAAGGGATGAGAGAGAGCGGCATGTCGAGGTCCTTGGTCGCATGGAGAGACAGCGAACGGTTGAGAGGGAATTGGACACTGCGGCGGGACGACTAAAGGCTGCAGCCGCCACGACAGGCCATGGAAAGAACGGCAGTAACGTCGTGTCACATTTCGTCAAGGATATCCTCCAGGATAACGCGAATTTGCAGATGGGAATCATGGAACTGCGGGAGATGCTGCAAAATTCAAACGATGAGGTAGAAGAATTACGGCTGCAAGTCATGCTGCATCAGCCTCTTGAGGGCAGCGAAGACGTTAGCGCACCGTCGACTCTGAGGGCAGAGCTTGCTTCAAAGGAGATTCCTGAACCCCCACCCCTCATATCACAGGAGCTTCACATCCATCACCATTATCATGCCCCGAAGAAAGAGATTCGTCCCAAAAAGAAGAGAACATCTCTTAATACTTCACTCTTCACTCCGCCGCGAAATGCTCAGTCTCCAAACACGCCTAGGAACCAGGATACTGCTAGCGCGATCCTTTCTCAAACAGCTGTCACTATACCAACAACCCCGAATAACAATCGATGGTCGGTCCAGTCTGGTCAGCTGTCAGACTTCGCTCCGTCATCTGTACCAAGTTCGCCTCAATCGATGTACAGGAACAGCACATTGTTTGACAGAGGATTTGATGTCGATTCATCTCGTCCCACCTCTCCTGGGTCAAGTATCGATCCCATGTCACCACAATTTCAACCGATCCGTCACCGCAAACGGGGTTCAGAAGTATCAACTCGGAGTTTCATTCCTCCATCCAACTTCCAACCAGATAATGTAATCAAAGAAGAAGATGATGACGTTGAAGAAATCGAAAACCTTGAAACACCTGGCATACCTTCATTAGACGACGGTATCACTCCTTCTGATACGTCCCGTGATTCCGATTATATGCAGGAAGATAGCGACATTTGGGGTCCGTCCTTCCAACCATCACTCCGACGCTCCAACTCCCACGAATCCGTTCTATCCATATCAGGAATCGACATCCACACCTTGAAATCTCGCCCATCACAGTTTACCATCACACGCGGAAATGCAATGCTTCGTCCACGCTCAAGGCTCGGGGCACCCGCTTCCATGGCTACAGTTAATACAATGGTCACGGCGCGTCCGACGCTTTCTCGCCAGGGCCATGATAGCTCCGCATACCTCCGTTCCAGCATCCGCCAAAACAATTCCGACGCTCGTTCCATCAACTCTTCGAACTCGGGCGAAAGTCCTTCTACGGGTCTTAGCGGCAAGCTTGGTGGCTGGGTCTTCGGCCGCTGGGGTATGAGTCCCGCGAAATCATCCGAGAATCTAAGAGCGCCGAATATAAATCAGCAGAGAGTAGTCAGCACGCCCGTCGATCCGTTGAAAGCGACATTCGGAAGACCACCCGGTATAAACCAGAAAGGACCCATACCCGGCTTCATGAAAAGGCTTGAGAGGATGCCGAGTAGCGTTAAGCCAGCTACAGTGGATCATGAAGCATTGAGGGAGGTTTTAATGGAAGGTGAATCGCCAGGTTGAGAAAACCAACAGCAGATAATGAACGTACATAGGTGGAAAATCTCTCTTTATAGATATGGGCTTTTCATTTGTTGGTTACGATATATGAGATATTTGGAGTTTGGCATGGATGCGATACCCTGGGGATGTCAGATTGATACTGCTTGCATTTAGGTCAAATATATGTTAATGATTTCATATCTATCCGGATGTTATACAGTCACGTTTTACGTGATAACTCAAACCGCACCCATGAAGTTGTTTATAACCAATACTGCACTCTCCTCTCCTCTACTTGCAATATAGATTTATATACAAACGCTGTTTAAATCTTGACAGGACAATATTCCGCAAAGCTAGGTGGCGAATAGCAGTTGATAAAAACATCAAGCGCCTCTAGGCCAGCCCGGTTGCAGGTTGTTGTCTACCCTTTGATGCCTATTCACACAAGAGACCGTACTCTCTCTACTCAAAATAAAGAAGTCCAGCAAATAGTCTCACCTCGATCTTGAGACAGAGGAGCTTCCCAGGTTTTTCTGACCGCCACCATCCCTAATCATGTGTTATTAAAATTGCTGAGTAGGGAACCTTCAGGTAGGAACTGGCTCATGGAGTATACTGCGTGATTTCGCTGCAAACATTTGCTCATTTCTCATTTCTAATATTCATTTCATCCACAAACAGTCCTCAAATCTTCAACTCAGCCGGCACGCTAATACTGAGCGGATCAACCCCCTTCTTCAACTCGCTCTTACTCGGCATCTTGCCCCTCCGCATAAGCTCACTAGACTGTGTCATAACCGGATCAACCTGCATACTCGCAACCGCAACCACCGTCTCGCCCTTCGTATAATACGCCACGAACTTTGCCTCTTCGGGGCTCCCAGTGAGAACCAGATCGTCCCATCCATTTACGGTGTTCCCGCAGTAGCGCAGCTGGCTTCCGAGTGCTGACCAGAAAATTGGGATGAATGCCTTTGGGGGCGCAGATGGGTCGATGATGTGAGCTGCTGCTCCACGGCCGGCATTTTGTGCTACATTCCAATGCTCGATGCGTGTCAGCGCGGCGTTACCACCAGGGCCGTGGTATGGGTAGGTAGCAATGTCGCCAATGGCGTAAACATCCTTCAGACCTGAGACAACGAAGTTCTCGTCAGTCTTGAGAGAGCCGTCCTTTTGCAGCTCCACAGCTTTGTTGTCCTTTAAGAAGGTGGTGGCTGGTCCAACACCAGTACCGAGGATCACGAGATCGGCTTCGAGGGTTGTGCCGTCTTTGAGGAGAATACCACCGACATTTGACGAGTTGGACTTTGAGGGAACGGCTTTTTCGACACCGGCGCTGAGCTTGAACTTTACACCGTTCTTCTCGAGAGTCTTTTGGAAGATCCTACCGACTTCCTCACCCATGACCCTCTCCAATGGAGCCTTTTCCATTCCAACAACTGTAACATCGTTGTCCTTGGCGACAGCATTGGCGACTTCCATGCCAATAAAAGAGCTTCCGATGATCACGATCTTCTTGTTCTTATCTCCGATAGCTCCGAGGATAGCCTTGACATGAGGGATTGTGCGAAGGAGAAAGATATTGCTCAGTTCCTTGAAACCTGGTAGGGGGAGACTCTTCGGAGTTCCACCGGTGGCTAAGACCAGCTTCGTGTATGGGAACGAGCTTCCTCCCTTGGTTGAGACTTTCTTGGCAGAGAAGTCAACATCAGTGACCTCATCATTGACATAGTTGATTGAGCCTTCCTTGAACCAAGCTTCATCTCGAAGAGCAATCTTGGATGGGTCGTCGATGAGAGCTTTGGATAACTTCGTCCGATCGATCGGAGGGTATCCTTCACTGCCAATCAATGTAATTGCTCCCTTGAAGCCATTCTCGCGAAGTGCTTCCAAAGTTCCAAGAGCTCCACTTCCTCCACCAACAATAACCACCTTCTCTGAACTAGCAGTTCCCGTGATCTTGATATTTGGCTTTCTTCGGCTGCCCTTGATGCTTTGTTGTTCGCCAGTGATATAGACTCCACCGTTCTTTTCGGACAACTGGAAGGAGGGGAGGGCATCGATGGCAGGTGCATTCTCGATGTCTCCGTTTGAAGCCTTGAAGCAAGCTATTCCAATCAACAACAGCACTTTCGAGTTGAATCGTGAACTTACCTCCATGCCATGGGCAAGTAATTCTTCCATCACCAGTCAGGACTCCCTTTACAAGCGGAGCTCCATAGTGGGTACACTTGCTTCCCAAAGCGGTAGTCTTTCCTCCCACGTTCAATAGCAGCACCTTTCCCTCCTCGACACCCTCAACTTCGACTTCTCTCTTCTCGCCAGACTTCAGGTCGAGGCTGCTGAGGCCTTTGAGCTTGTATTCTTGAGCCATGATTCGTGACGTAGTACTGAATGTTTGGGCAATGCACAGATTGCGGGGTGAAGCTTGATGGAGGAACTGTCGAAGTACAGTATTTGTCGGGAGTTTTAGAGAGAACATAAAACGATGTGGAGGGGGGAGGAAGATGAATGGATAACAGTTTACGAAGAGGAATATGTACTTCGGCGGCAGCGGGGTATACGGAGTAGTGAAGTGGTGAGATATTATAAGAGGGACGTCAACATCAATGATGATCTGATTGGGAGATGTGGGGCTGACAGGGGGTGTTGTTGGAAATTGCTGAGCTTTGATTGGCTAACCATCATGATGCTTGGAATAACGTCACTGCTGCATTGGACTAAGGAAATGCCACTAAGCGTATTAGGACAGAGGTACCCCTCCTTTCCACGCCAGCATGTTATCTCTCACGTACTCACTCCTTTCCGAAGACTCTAGCACTGTACTGTAACAGCGCTTTCATGTAGAACTAAAGTAACCTCTAATCCTGCCGCAGCAAGCGTTCCAGGTTTGTTGTAATACCTCCCTTCACGCTATCAACATGACTTCTCCGACCTGCCATATCAGCAACATAAGTTCCGGCCCAGCCCCGCCTAGCTAGTTCTTAAGGGGTAAGACATCAGCCAACAATACCCGAGCGTCCAGCGTGGTCTTGTCGAGCGGCAATCTCGACCCTATTGCTCCTTACTACAAGGACTTGGTAAAGCTCAAATGATTGTGGGACGTGGGTAGAATCCGAGGCGATCACATTTATACATAGCTTACCCCTTATCAGACATGGATACAAAGATAGGGGGCTCACACACGTGACCCGCCCCCCCTTTCCAATGAACCATAATATTCAGTACCGGATTTTGCAGCGTATTTCAAGATTGATGTATAGAGAATGTATTTGATTTTGACTTCTCTGTTCTTAGGAGGCCTTTAAACTCTACTGTATTGGATTTGTTTCATTTTCCATATCCACCCCTCCTGAGGACGCGGTTCACTCTCAAGAATGTCTTATATGGTGCAAGGAAAGGGTATTGGGAACAAAATACATGATATTACTCTTATTCCCACAAAATCATATCCCTGCTACCTCTTCCAGACATCATCGAAAATATCCCTGATATCCTCATGGATAAATTTTCTCAACTTTTCCAGGTTCGTTGATGAATTGAAGGTCGTTTCGAAGCAGGGCTCGACTTCCTCCATGACCATTCTCAACCGAATATATGAAGAGCGAAGTGCAACTGATAACGGAGGGAAAACCGCAGGGAACGATCTGTTCAGTATGAACATCTGCTCTAGTATCAGACGGACTCGGGACAGAGCAGATAGAAGAAGGGCGCGTCGTTGTCGCCTTTTAGTGCTGTCATCGAGGCGCGATATCAGACTCTAGGAAGATATATTAGAACAGATTTCTCAAGCATTCTCTCAATCATTGGGAAGCCCGGGACAGCTATCCACGCCTCGTCGTGCCAATCTGGCAGAGCTACATCCGGATTATACTTACCTCTTCGCTTTGGAAATTTGCCCTGACGCTCTTTATATCTGCCAAATGTTCCTCCAGCCAGTTAGATTGTAATGATATGATTGCTTGTGTTTGTTTTGCTGGTGTTTCGGTTGGATATTTGTACCGGATGTGGTCTCGTAGTTCTTGAATGCGTCGTTTCATTTGTTCGCCGAAAGTGTCTAGTCCACTGACGAGGCTGCTTCATAATTAGCTACTTTGAGGTCTCTTGAATATTGGGACTCCTTGCGGCTGTCACCTACTCTTGAGCAGCCATGTTCATAAAGTCGGCACTTGACTTCTCCGCAACCTCAACTGAGTCTACCTCTTTGGACTGTGAAAGGCTGGGAGGTTTGATATCCTTTGTATCTGGACCGTCTTTGAGCTTGACCTTTCTGTCGGGGTGATTGGGAAATTCGGCTCGCTTGGTGCGAGATTCGGTGTCTTCGTAGGAGGGGAAAGAGCCAACAGAGTCGGTGCGGCGAGTAAATTGGACCGAAATCCGGTCGCCATCAATGAAGGAGCTATTCATTGCCTTTTTGGCTTCTTCCGCACTCTCAAATTTATGGAACTCGACAAATCCGTAAGCTTTTTGGTCGCGCCTCAGACAATTCTGTGGAATATACACGTCCGTGATCTTTCCAAAGCCAATAAACTTTTCTTGGAGGGCTTGCATGGTCAGGGAGCTGTCAAATCCGGTAATACAGAGCCGTTTGTTCTGGGAAGATTGACCAGCCTCGAATTTGTTAGGCAGCGTCCGAGGCAGCTCCATGTCGTTGGTGATTGTGTGGCTGCGATCATTGCCTGCAAATTGAACCTGAATCGCCCGGCCATCGACAAAAGAGCCGTCCAGTGCTATTTGAGCTTTCTCTGCACTCTCGAGTTCCTGGAACTCGATAAATCCGAAAGGTTTGTGGTCGCCTGTTCTATCATCATATGGAATGAAGACATCCACGATTTTGCCAAACGGGAGGAACATGTCGTGTAGCTTCTTACTACCTAAAGATTGGCTAATTCTGTTGACAAACAGCCGATTCTGTGGTAGATCAAGCTCAACCCTTCGATGTATCAGACTTCTAGGAAATGTTCAGGAGTGGCGGGGACAGTTACCTTTTTGTTCGCCGCTCATGGTCGTGATTATCCGGAGCCAACTCGTCTGCCTGAATTGCGTCAATATATGGCAATGGCCTGCTCTTTAGGAGGGTCGTGAGGTTCTTTACCTTCCGCTTTGAAGACCTCCGTCGCTTCCGGGAACTAGATTCCATTGCGTGTGAGGCTATGCGGATCCTAAGTGGTCGTGATGGGGATGAGAAGAGAGATGCGTTGATATCGCGATCGATAGACTTATTTGTTGTGAGGCAGTCGCGTGAATGGGGATGTTGCTTCCAAGTCTCGAGCACGGAGGCTAGCGGCAAAACAAAAGACCTCGTTCAAAGCAATGCACTTCAAGGTTCGCATGTGACCATGCCAAATGAGCGAATAAACTCTACTGTTATCGCTAGAGCGTCAAGCTGGAAATTCAAACCCTCCTCTTCTGCAGAAACACTACAGGGAGTTAGAAAGGGGGTCAGTCACGTGAGCCAGAAGGTACTTGGTAGCTTTGTTACCTGTTTGCTTCGTCCCATTTAGAAAGAAACTGTAACAAAGAGGCCTTGCACTAGCTATGCTGATGATAAAATCCGTCGCTTGCTTTCATACTTTCCTTACAAGTCTTTTGAGTGAAGATGAAGCCTAGATCAGAAGCGCACCGCATCTAGTTTTCGAAGAAGAGGAGAAGCTGAAGTAGAACCTCCAATTGGAGGATGATGATATATAGAATTGTGTTCTTGATATTGATTATTACTCGAAGGCGTGGGTACCGTGTACTGGAGACTTCCATTTCGTAGCTCGTAAGTGACACCCCATTTTAGTAAGACCTTTCTAGAATTATATATATATATGAAAATCGGCTATCATGACAGAGAATGCTCAATATAAATGGATATATTCGGATATCTCAAGTAACTTCTTGAAAGCATGAGATTCGTCTAGCGTCGAGAATGTCCAAGTCCAAGTGAGTGATTCGGCTTCGACCATTCAAATTTGCACTTCAGTAGACTTGTCGTTACATTCAAGCTTACCATAGGTAATATTCGCGAAAGCACAATCTAATAATTCATTTGGACAAAAACTAGCTACTTTGCCCTAACAAACAGAGTTCTCACTTGCCAACCTACTTGTCTCCCAAAAACGCCAACAATGCCGCGCATCACAACGCCATATGTACTTTGACTCAACGCCTCTTTTGCAAAACATACGAAAACGACACACCATCAGCTCAGCTTAACCGCTCGAAGGCAGCAATCAACTGTCTTTTCTCTCCACAGACTCCAATCGTGGCAACCTGAAAGATCCATCTGCAGGTGGAGGAAGAGTGATGCCCATCTCCGCAACGCGAGACCTAGTTCGTTCCTTGATGAAAGAAATGATTTCCTTTCTCATCTGCTTGTTGCCAGCCTTGAGATCGCGAGCGTCTTGTAGGGATATAGGTGGCGCGGACTTTAGGTTTTCGCGCAGAGCAGAGTAGTCGTTGGACTTCATGGTTCCTGGATCGAAATCTACTTCCGAGAGGGACTTCGACTTTTGCTGTTGATAGAATCCAGGGGGTGCCAGACGAGAGGACGTCTTGGTGTGTATTAGCAGGCGTTTCAGCTACAAGTTAGAGAAAGGAGAGAACATACACCTGGTGCACCAGCAGAAGCACGTTCGCCGCCGATGGGCCCAAATGGAGAGCTTCCAAAACCTGGAGGAGGTGGATGACCGTGGTAGGTAACAACAGGAAGTTTGGTTGGGGGAGAAGAAGACCTGCTGGCCAAGGGGGAGGATATGCTGCTAGCCGAAGAAGATCTTCTACCATCTGGAAGAAACACACTGCCAACCGAATAAGGTCTGCTAACATGAGATGGCCTATCACTGCTATCTGTAAACGCATCATCTATTCACTCAGTACAAGATCTATGGAATGAGACAATGGAGCACATACTCTCAAAGATCTGGGCCATGATTTCGGAAGAGCCACTAGATCTATGACTGTGGCTTCTGCCATGGGAAGACGGCTGGCCAATACGCGAGGTTGGGGATTGTTGGACATTCAATGTGAAGAGTGGAGTAGATGAGGTATGGCGAAGGCGATAGATTCTGGAGGTTGTTGGAGATACTGGCCGGTCCTGGAAGACCGGGTGGCTGTCGCTGTCGCTCATTGTCAAGAGGGAAACGAAGGATAGTTCTCGTACAGAAACTGGACGAAGTCTCGAGGTCTCAAGGCGTCCGCGTTGCTGAGTAGTGACGTGCTGGATTGGGTTGGTGGATGATATAGAACGTGTTTCGCTCGCGTCTGATTTAATGGCAAGAAGATTTGGTAGCCCTTGGAGATGGATGTCTGCTCCGTCGCTCGGCTGGAAATATCGAGAAACATGAGTGACTTGTTAAGCGAAGGCGGATGGTGGTTTAGTGAATTGACTGAGACCTTCGGAATCTTTAAAGATGCATGTTTTCAAAGACGCTTGGAAGATTGAGGCGCGTGTAACTCCTTATAATACTTTGACTTTGGACTTTAAAAAGGAAAAAACACACCTCCAGGCAACTTGCAGGATAATGAGTACAACCCTTGACTCCAGCATGCTCATTATGAGAAGAATAATGGATTCATTGAACATTTGCATCCATCTGGCAATCAGCCCTATGACAATTGCATAGAGTTCCATAGAGTGCCCGGGTTTCTTAAGAATATTGAACGATGACTTTAGAAGGAAGCTACCTCGAGCCAAAATCTGTGCTGACTATTTCAAGTAAATTGACCTGTATAGGCAAGGATGGAAGTACCTAAGTAAGTAGAGGGTTCTTGCCGAACACATGGAACAAGTGATACTACGAGAAATGGCAGCATAATTTGAAGTCTTGCTACTTGTCTTTCTTCAACTTGAACCACTTCCTTGGCAACAGTAAACATTCTCTCTGCTTTTAAAGCTCCCGGTGTTGTGTGTCACGTTGAATTTGGGGAAAACCTCGGCATTCAATATTGATACGGTATATATCAAAATAAGTGTTTTTATCAACAAATAATCTTCATGGTACATGGATATGATAATGTATTGCACGGCCTTGGTGAAAACTATATCAGAAAATTACCGGAATACAAGCATTGTACGGCCCTGCCCACAAGTAGTTAAGATATATACCGAAATGCCATAAATGAAATGTTCCGCTTGCGGGCCTTGAAGACTCTTTTTTGCTCTTTTTTTGCTCTTTTTTTGCTCTTTTTTTGCTCTTTTTTTACTCTTTTCGTTTTGCACCATTTTGGTAATATTGCTACAAAAGTGGCAGTAGGTTCCTGGCCGATATTTTTTTCGACTTCAAAATCTTAGGCAATACTCCATACCTCATTCCCATCTTAGAAGAATTAATTACCTCTGTTTGCAAGATTTATTGCTTACTTGAACTTGGCGCACCTGATCATGCCCAGCCGAGATAAATAGGGGGAAGGCCGTCCACTTATCACCGCTCGCAGTGGGTCTATCACTTATTCCATCAGCACGGGCCAACGCCTGTCTGCCTGCCTGCCTGTTAGAAAAAAATGTTGAACTTCAGATTTCACACGATATCATCAACACGCGACTACACAAACTAGACTTCACCATGATTCAGAGAACACTCCTCCGCCAGACCCGGGCATTGAGCTCTAGCATCCGATCAGCGCCCCGGACTGCTATAAGCAGACCTCAATTCCTCCCGGCAACCAGACTGCCAGCTCGCCCATTAGCGTCAGCGAGATGGTATGCCACGGAACCGGAGGCAAAGAAGGACGGTGAAGCTGCTGCTGCTGCGGCGGCGGAAGGAAAGACAGAGGCAGAGGTTGCGGATCCCAAGAAGAAGGAACTAGAGGCCAAAGAGAGGGAGATCATCGACCTGAAGGTATGTCGCCACGTCCTCCTTCACCACACCTCCCACAAACACCACCACGAACCCAGCTAACCTGACTTCTTGCCCCCTAGGACAAATACGTACGCTCCGTAGCCGAGTTCCGAAACCTGCAAGAGCGAACAAAACGAGACATGCAAGCAGCGAAAGACTTCGCGATCCAGAAATTCGCCAAGGACCTCGTCGACAGCGTCGACAACCTCGACCGGGCCCTGACCACGGTTCCCCATGAAAAGCTCAACGCGCCCGAGAAGTCGGAGCATCTGCAGGACTTGGTATCGTTATACGAGGGTCTGAAGATGACAGAGGGGATCTTGATGTCAACGCTGAAGAAGCACGGGCTGGAGAGGTTCGATCCCAGTGTCGAGGGCGAGAAGTTCAACCCCAACGAGCACGAGGCGACGTTCATGACGCCGATGGAGGGCAAGGAGGATAATACTGTGTTCCTCACGCAGCAGAAGGGTTTCAAACTCAATGGGCGGGTATTGCGGGCTGCAAAGGTTGGCGTTGTAAAGAACAACTAGATGGGTTTCTCGGACGGGAGACGTGTATATGTATAAGTAAGGATGGGCACTGAAGGCGTTGGTTTGGAAATATTACTGCTCCTCTCTTTAGCGAACGGATCTGATGGGTCTGGATTTGTATGCATTATGTTGTATAGCTCTGGGGCTCAAGTTACATAAAGACACAGACAATAATGGCTTTCGTATCTAGGCATTCTAAATGTACATGTATAAATCTGCGGCTCTGTCCGCCATCATTTACGCTCGAATTAGGTGTCCTTCCTTTTCTGTCTCGAAAGATCGCGTGACTATTATACTTGCACAAGAATATTATCTGTTAATCATGGACATCCCCCAAATGCTAGGCCATATCGACTTGCCGTAAGCTGCAGAACAGAAATTAGTAATGAGTCGAGAACTTTCCTAAAATGCACATCCGAAGATGTATCCCCCCCCCTTCCCCCCCCATTTAACACTTGAGGCTGACTCCACCATCACTTTCGTATAGGTCGTCCTCACAAACGCCATCCTCTCGTGGGTTTTCTTTGTACGTTGGTGCACAATCTGCCACATTGGAAGCACTGTCCACCGGATGAGAGCCACTGGAAGCACGAGAGGCAGTAGCAGAACTATTACAACCTTCTTCTTCGAGAGCTTTAGCCAGATCGTCCTTGAAGAGCCTCAATAATTCGATTTCCATCATAATATCTTCGAAGCCAGCTGCCACGTCTTTCGCTAGCTCCGTTTCCACATCGAGCATTTGCTCATTATCAGCTAGCTCTTTGAAAAATCGTTTGTATTGCGTCTTTGGCTTCTTGGGATTTGACTCTCCATCGATTTGTCGTGACAAGATAGCTTTGGTTGGATCGTCATTGGTGGTGATATCGTTCGCAGGTGTGTGAGGTGGGGTTCCTGACGAGATAGATTCGTTCAGTTGCTGCTCTGATGATGTATGAGACAAAGATCTAGACCGATTTTGTACTTGGTCCATATCGTCTTTGCTTGTACAAAAGCTAGACAGGTTGGAAGACTTGGATTTCCTCGTCAGCGTCTTTGGTTGTGTACGCCTTTCCTTTTTAGATTTCGCGGCATTAAGCATCTCCTGCATCCGGTCCACTTCTTGATCGAGGTGGAATTTCTCGTCTGTTGCTCCCTTCATAATGTCGGTATTTCTGGTGAGAAGCCAATTTTTGAAATCTCTCTTTTTCTCCACTCGATCAATAACTCCCGTGAACTCGCGTGCACCCAGGAGTGGATCACCTGGTGAAAGATAATCTATAGCGCCGTCCTGTAAAACCTTGTCAGCATGCTACTTATTTCGACATAGATGAGAGACCCACATTGGTGTATGTCTCTGCAAGAGACGCTGTATCCGAACTTGCGAGGCTTGTATTCTCATCAAGGAAATGGGCCCTATCGATATTGAAGGCAAGTCGCGGATCCATGGTACTGAAGTTTCGTGGTACTCGGACAGCATCAACACCTAGGTATACAAGTCAGAAACGTCGATCTTTAGATTCGAGAAATTACAAACCTAGCGGTGCGTACAGCAGAGTCGGGCTCCGCGGGTTCTCGTATTTACCCGATATTCCTGTCACGACGCTGAGCCTGTTCCTCTTGAACTGCAGCTTCATATTACGTGGTGGCGGGATAATGCCTTCCATGTCGTACCTCTCAGGTGGAATTGGGTTCTATTGTTGTCCATACTTTAGCCCTGTGACCACGGCTGACGGCTACTGACGAACAACATTTGAACTTACTTGACGTTTCATAACCTTGTGTTCATAAGGATTGCCCTCAATTGCGCCTTGGGCCCAGAAAGCAAACGTTTCTGGGGTGATTCGAAGGGCCCGCGGATCGCCTTCTGAATCCACTTCGTCAGATACCTCTTCAACATACCATTCGTAGAACTCGTCTTGCTGGTGGAGAGGTATTGCCTCGGGACCAATACGGCGAGGGTACCCAACAGCCGAAAGTGTCGCTTTGTAATGATAGGACTCCATCTTCCCTTTGTAAGCCGCAGAGAGCTCGCGTTCACACTCAGGGTCCACCCAACAGCCATTGTACGAAAGGTAGCCGAAGTTTGCCCACACCATATCCTTCCAATAATGATTCGGTGGCAATTTGGGGGAGAGCATCTTGGAGTTGTTCCAGGCAGCCGGTTCCTTGCCTCCCTTCGATGAATGGTATCCACTTTCTCCGACCACACGACTTGGTATTGCTGGATCTGGTCCCTTCGATAAATGATGGCCGATGCCTCTGTCAGGGCTCCTTGAAGTTTCTGGCTGCGGCGCGTGCGAGGGATCGTATCCGATATCTTCGGCCACCTCCTCTGGAATCACTGGCGGCGGGAGCTGCGACGCAAATGACATAATCTTTCTTGCTACAATTGGATCCCAGAAGCATTTCATCCCCTGGGGTAGCCTGGTTGTGCTGGTTAGTATGTTGAAAATATACGTTGGACTACTTCTTACCGTTCGATGTGGGTCATGCAAGAGATGGGAAGTTTGACTTCGACTTGCGGGGCGCTCCTCGATCTATCGGAGTACAGAGCTGAATGCAATGGGTCTGGTAGCGGGTCATATTGGGAAATCACCCTGCCGCGCATGTGTGCGTAGGCATGAAGAGTACTTGTTGTAATCTCAAGGCGGTCGTTGGGATTCACCGGTCCGCGGATACCTGACTCTACTTCTTCACGATGGATCACTACCATACGTATAAGCTCTAGTCAACCTTTTGTAGATGCAATCATAGAGACTTACATCTCGTAACCATAATTGGTAACTATCCAGGACTGTGTACCTCGGCGTGCGAGAGGTTGAGAAGGCGCTTCGTATGAGACACAAGCATGTATGGATGCATAGATGGGAAGAGCAAGGCAAGGCAAGCGCGGAGCGGGTAGAGCAGCACACGTTGTGATATGCCTATTTCTTGTTGTCGTCGCCAGGATCTGCGCAGTTGAAGATAAGTTTGCTTGACTTGAAGGCGATTATTTCCATGGGGCGAGTTTAATTATGAATAGTTTGGTCACCACGCGTCGAAATGGTAATATGAAATTGCAAGGTAAACAAGAGGTTGTGAATTTTGCCTGGATAGACCGGCGGTCATCAAATTACAGCTCGGCTACGAAAGCCTTTTGGGAAGGAATGGTACAAGAAGCCCACCAGCTACCAATATTCAAATATTCACTTAAACACAACAACTCCAAGTCCGTGGCTGGGTATCCTTGAACAAAGCATAGCATAGGGTCCAATCCAAAAGAGCGCAGATAATGGAGGAAGCACGCCTTATTCACGAATCATATTGCACGCATTGAGCTCAACTTCACATATCATAACATCCCACCAAGCAACCCATTCAAGAGAAAACAGCACAGATGATAACATGTTTCGACTGACTAGCTTAACAATGAGAACTTACACTATCGGACCAATTCGTACTTATACGTTTCATCTCAAGCGAGTAAGTATCACGCGGAACCAGAGGGCATTCCTGTCCCGGCCCGAATCCCTGGATCAAAGCGGTCCGTACAAGCCATCCTGTAGTGTCGCTGTTGAGCTTCTTTGCAGTGTAACGGTTCTTGAGAATCACAACAGACCATCGGGATAAGTGATAGAGAAGAAAGGACGTTGACCTTGACTCGACGGGAGCCGAGAAATATATTTTAGGTTCACAATGATCACGTGACACCTCTCCATCTCAACATCAAGTCATGCTTTCTTTCCCTTTGGTATCACTTTGATATTTTCCTCATCAATTCAACTTACTCGACCAAAGCAAGAACGAAGCTCATGCTGCCACGTAGTCTAAGCTTTTTATATTTTGAACCCAGACGTGCAACTGCAACGATCTCCTGTGACAACCTCCCTCAACCTCATTCAACCTTCCAAACACCAGCTTCCCTCCGATCCCTCGAGGACCAAGCAAACAACAACAATAACATCAACCCAAATACCCCCTTTCCTTCCTTCCCTCCCCAAAATGTCCTCCACACCCTCCCACACCCCAAAATCAACCCACAAATCCTACACCCCCCAAAACACCTCCTCCTCATCCTCAACCCCCTTCACAGAAGCCATGCGCGACCGCCAGGCCCGCAACAAAGACTACCCGTCGTCCGAGGACTCTGATTCATCCTGGGATGGACCGCGTGGACGATTCGATGCGTAAGATGTGCCTTTCCCCTCATCCCACTCATCTTCTCCTGCCCCACCCGTTTCGCTTTTGCATACTCCGTAAAGCTACTTGACTTACTCTACTCTACTTCGTGATGAATGAGAGCTAATGAAGGAAGTAAAAACAGCTATGGAAATGATTCATACGCCAACACGCAACTCCGGCGCGACGCAGCTATTAAACTAGATAACCCAGAACTGGTCATGATGCTAGCTATGGCCAGGAACGATGTTTGTTTTATCCCTTCATCTTCATCTTCACCTTAACCATCACCTCATCCTTCCTTCCCTCCCTCCCTCATCCCTCCCTCCTCTCTCCCTCCCTCTCTTCTTTTTCTTTCCATCCCCCACTTCCCTTTCCTCCCCCTACTTCCCCTTCCCCATGAAGAACATAAAGAATATAAAGAAAAAACGTCACTGATATCAAAAGCAGAGTATCCCAGCCACGAGACACCATCTAATGAAAATCATGTGTGGATTCACCACGCAAGAGGATCTAGAGGCTCAAGAGGCGCTGAAGGACGACAAGGAGAGGGAGAAGGAGAAAAAGACGGCTGTGTCAGGGTCGGGGTCTGGGTCGGGGTCGGCATCCCGGAGCAAGGCTAAAGAGGGCGGGGGGCTTTTTGCTGCGTGAATAAATGCCAAGCAAGGGAGGTCTTTGGGAGTCACTGGAAAGTATCTTTAATAGGAATGACTGGACTAGGTAGGGTGTGCTGATTTCCGCTTTGGGTTTTATTAGCAGGGCGCGGGTTCATGGATTACGACATCACGTATTGAAAAGCAACAAGTATTGCGAATCATTTGCAATATTTATCCTATCATCCATCCATGTGATCTTGCCAATGTACAATGATCTACAACAAGGTACAATCAATGCCCATTTATCCATCCGTTCCTCTCCCCATGCTAAATCAATGCAAGCGTATCTGTTTACGCATCTACTATATCATGCCATGTCCAAAAGTCCAATCCAATCCAATCCAATCCCAATGCTTTATCCTGAACGCCTGCCCAAATGCAAAGATTATGCATATCTAACCGTCGGTTGCCAACTAGGCGCTGGAGGCTGCCACCTCCCGTTCTGGTCCCAGCCCGCACTATTCCCACCCCCACCTCCGCCTCTAGAACTCCCATTTGCGCCTCGCATCTCGGGATTCAGAGGCGTGGCGGCATGGCGTTGTTCCACTGATTTGGTGGCCCTCTTCTCCCCCCAGTCCAGCCTGGAGGAGGAACGTTCTGTGCTGCTGCGAGCTGGCGGGCTTTAGCGTTCTTATTCCTCCTCACGCGACTGACACAACATGAAAGTATGGCTACGATCAACAGCCCTCCAACTACTGATGCTATGGCAATTACCAGCGTCTTGTTTTTCTGAATCCAACTCTTGATTTCTTTGCCCACGCTTGAGCCCGCGCATTGTCCATTGGCGCATTTCCCTCCACCTTGGCATGATGTTCCATCGAGGAAGTTCTGCTGCATAGAGTAGCAGACATTTGAGCCGAATTCTGGAGAAGCACAAGAGATTTGACACCCTGATGAGGAGCACGCGTACGTGTCGTTGCCTTGAGTGTATGAGCCCATCAATGTTTTGCATTGCAAGTCTCGGGATGTGCATTGACCTGCAGCACACGCAAGAGCACTGGAGTTACCACATTTTGTCCCTGAAAATTATTAGCAAGTGACCATAGGAAGAGGGAGAAGAGCCAACGTACCATCTGGAGCAGTAGCGTCGGGTGGGCAGGTAGCAGCAGTACCACTGCAAGTCTCTTGAGGATCGCAACTCCCTGTACTAGCCCGGCAGGTGGTGCCATTCGAGGCAAATTGACAAGATTGTGAACAACAATCCTCATTGCTAGGATCACAGACTGAACCAGACTTGAATTTGCAAGTAGTGGGATCGCAACAAGGGTTTGATCCACATCCACTCGTGCCACCACAATCACAGTCTTCCCCGGCTTCAACAATTCCATTTCCACATTGACTTCCAGTGATGATAGAAACGTCCTTATTTGCGGCCAAACAAGCCGTCTTGACGCTATTCCTGCCAATGCTAGCACAGATGTTGCCAATAGTACAAGGTGAGAATTTCTGAATATTAGACCCAGTGCTGGGGTTCATGATGTAGGCCCCACCAGCATCGCAAGTATTTGCACTGAGAGGGCAACACTGCTGAGAGGCAACGGTAGTACCATCGGCACAAGTTTGTGAAGTGCAATCGTGGACAGCGCCGAAAGTATGTCCAGTTTCATGGGCAACAACCTGCCACTCCGTGCTCGTTCTGACAACCACATTCGCTCCACTGATAGTCTCGTTGCCTCCTCCACCTGAACCTGCAGCAACTTGGGAGGTAGTAACGCAAGCTTGCCCTAGCCATGCCAAACCGACAGCGGATCCCGTGGCACATGTGCTGAGAAGTGTCCAGTAAGCATTCTGATCCCCACGCTCACCTCTCCAAGCTGAAAAGAGGTTGAGTCTATCTTGGATGGTGACATTGTCGCTACAACCGATGTTCCAAGGGGCGGCATCCTGAGCGGTGGCAGGGCAAGTTGAGAGGCTGACAGTCAAATTTTTGAGACCGAGGGTGATGTTAAAACTATCCTCGTATTGGGTCGAAGCTGTATTAATTACCGAGATAATATTAGATCGCACGGCTGAATCGTTGGCGAATTGGCCAGTATATGTGCAGTCAGTTGCCACACCTACCAGAGCGACCTTTCGAGTTGACGGGCACCCAGCTGTCTGCCCAATGTTGCTTGTTAGATTGATACCTGCCGAGTTTCCCCCAGTCTGTCCGTCAATCTGGCGACCGAAGATTGAGCGTGTTGACATTGATCCCCAGAATTTGTCCTCGCGCTTCAGCATGGCCCTGTATACAGGGTGATCCAGTTGGGTGTTGAAACTCAATCCATCCGCAGAGCAAGACGGGGCCTCTCCAGCGCCTCTCTTCAACTCAGTATGCAAGACTCCGTCGCCATCTTCACTAAACGCCCCGACAATATCCGAGTCTCTCCAAACAACCATATAGTCGTGATTCTTCTCTTGCGGTACCGGATCCAGATTATGCCTTGTTTGCATATAATTCGTCCTTGTCTGAATATGGTGATGGTTCCCATCAACTCTGAACGCACCCTCGAACAGCGGGTGTTCACCATCTCGTTGGACCATCACACGAGCCCAACCAACATTCTCCCACTCTGCGCCTCTATAACGTTGCAGTAACGCCTGTCCCTTGAAAACTCTATACTCCGCTCTGTCGATCGGCACAGAGTCCCTTATTGTTCCATCGGGGGCCAGGTACGAGACCATGGCCCCATCTGCAATAACATCGTGATTCGGCGATAATATTAACTTAATCTGTTGCTTCTCCTCGTGCAGGTCAAAAGTGAGGGAAAATTGCGACAGCGCATGTATTCGATTCGACGGTGTATGTAGTACTGCATTGTCTACTAAAGATAGATATGTGATGGGGTTTCTCTGCTGAGAATGGGCTGCTCAGGAGTCTCGAGGTTAGCTGCCGGTTCAAAGGTTGAATGACTGAGGCTGAGGCTGAGGGGGGGATATCATACCATCAATAGTCGAGAATAAGGCCGCACTGACGATGCTCGCCGCTATGCTCCTTAATAACCTCATAATATTTGTCTCGGGTTCCTCGAATTGTAGGATCAAAGTCCACCTCTTGAAGGTACCTTAATCACCTCCGCTCAGCTCGCTCCCAAATCGTTGTTCAGGGGATCATCCAGGCGCACTCGAAGCCCTGTGTATAACTGAAGTAATTATTCCAATACGTATGAATAGTTCAGCGAGAACGAGCGAGTAGAGTATAGTGCAGATGCGGTCGACTGCAATGAGCGAGAGTAGTGTAAATGATTGTTGTTCGTGGTAGATGATGCCTCGATAGAGTTGAGTTGATTGTTTGTAGGCTTGGGCTTGGGCTTGTCCTCCAGTCGACGGGCCGATCGGATCGGTACTGTAAGTAAGCGTGCTAGGCTAGGCTAGGCCTGAAACCTTCTCTAGGATGTTCTGTGCGGGAGGGCGAAGCGCTGGACTAGACAAAGCGAAGGAATCAATTAATTCCTCCCACAGGCTCAAGTACAAATATAAAGTCTACAGAGTGATTGATTTATTCAAAGTTCAAGCCATTCAAGTCCCCAGCAGATACGGTACTGGACTGGTAATTGCATTGCGTGGACTTGCAGCAAGTTTCTTTGTTCTGATAAGTGGAATACGAAGATCAACAACATCACGGGCTTGGCTTGACTTGGCTTTCCATATTATTACAAACTTCCAATCTCACCTCACAAATCAACCCCAAATAAGCTTACTTCTACCCAGGTATACTCCAGCCTTTCCGCCCGATCGTCTGGATTCATGTCGGTCCAATAGAAAACGGGTCAGAACTGCAGCAAGAGTGGCGAAGTCATCCTGAACATCCTCCTCTCGGCCAGCAGCCACAGCAACAACACACGATTTCTCTTCTAACTGGCTGTGGCTGTGGTTGTGGTTGTGGTTCTGGCCAAGGAATCCCCTCCCCTCCCCTATCTCCCTCCATCTGATCTTGTCTCTGCGGTGTTTCGTACCTCGCAGTACTCCGTATGAAGTTTCACCTACCTGTCTGTTTCGAGCCTCTCCTCTTTCATTTATCACTTGTCTATGCAATTGTCCACGCCCCTTTCGTTTTTGATTCATAAATAATTAATATTCCTTCCTCCAAGTTGTTGTTTGAATTTCATATACCACTCGTAATGTCGGAATGACCTCTAATCCAAAGTACGGCTTCTAACCAGCCATACCCGTACCCGTACCCGTTCCACCCACCAACCAATGATTGCAGCGAATTGTATATCTTGCACAAATCCCAGCGTTGCACACATTACGTACAGTAGTCTTTTCCTTTTGCATGGTGGAGGCTGTGTTGTGCATAAGTATCACGAGCACAAGAGTCTGCATGAATGGATGCATGTTGACCATGTTTCGGAGTTAAGAGTTTCTACATGGACGGACTCAGTCACCGTGGATGACATGCAAAACAAGTTTCATACAAATTTGTCTCTCAATTCTCTTGGCTAGCATATACTGTAGTTATGCTGATAAATCCGACATCTAGCTACATATAAATGGCTTAGATATCATGACGACAAATTCGTACCCGAAAGAGTTCGGAATTTAGCAGCTGCAATACACCAAAGTACGTATTGCTAGCTATCATATACTGACAAAGGGACAAATTGCAAGAAAAGTACAATCTTCATAGACTCCAAAAACCTTTAGCAAAGCAAGCAAACGCTACATGACTTGAACATGACCATTCTTCTCCTACTTCTTCCGTGATGCTTGAACAGTCTCGATGATCTTGTCCACCACGCTAGGATCCGAGAGCTGTTTGTCATTTGTCAGCATATACATGCATAGCCTGAAAGTGAGGGAAACTTACAGTTGAAGTATCACCAAGCTGGTCCTCCTCGCCTGCAAGAATCTTCCGCAAGATACGACGCATAATCTTCCCGCTTCGGGTCTTTGGCAGATCCGGCACAACGAAGATGGCCTTGGGTGCTGCAAAGGGACCAATACTCTTTCTTACTTGAAGAATGAGATCTTTGCGGAGTTGGTCGGTGAGCTCGTTCCCTTCCTTGATGGCGACAAAGGCGTTGACAGCTTGGCCAGTCAGCTCGTCGTTGATACCGACAACGGCTGCTTCTGCGACGGCATGGTGCTCGATCAGGGCCGCTTCGATTTCGGCCGTGGAGAGACGGTGGCCGGAGACGTTGACAACATCATCAACTCGGCCTCGGATCCAGTAGTAGCCCTCGTGGTCACGACCAGCTCCATCACCCGTGAACTGGGAAGAATTAGTATGGTTAGCCAAAAAGCTACTGGCGAAGGTTTACTAACGTAGTATCCTTTGTAGACGTTCAGATATGTGTCCATATAACGCTTATGGGCACCCCAGACGGTGCGAGCCATACTTGGCCATGGCTGCTTGAATGCCAAAACACCCTCAACATCGTTTCCGTGGATCTCCTCTCCAGAGACCGGGTCAATGATCGCGGGCTCAATTCCAAAGAATGGAAGAGATGCTGATCCAGGTTTGGTAGGCGTAATACCAGCTAGAGGAGTGATAACGTTGCATCCAGTCTCGGTTTGCCAGTATGTCTATATCCAGTTAGCAACTTCCAGCTCAATAGATATCATAGTTCACTTACATCAACAACGTGGGCTTCCTCCTTTCCAACAATTTCGAAATACCACTTCCAAACTTCAGCTGCAATTGGCTCACCCACGGAACCCAATACACGAAGATGCTTCATTTGCGCCTTGACATGCTGGTCACCAGCCCGCTTGAGTAATCTCAGCGCGGTCGGAGCAACGTAGAATTGTGTAACCTCGTGCTTCGCGATAACATCCCAGTATCTCGAGAAGTTGGGGTAGGCGGGAGTTCCTTCAAATACAACAGTCGCAACGCCCAGAAGCAGAGGAGCGTAGACTACATATGTGTGTCCCGTAATCCATCCCACATCTCCACCACAGAAAAACTTATCAGAGTCATGAATATCAAAGACATATTTTCCAGTCGCAGCTGCACCGACAAGGTATCCAGCTGTAGAGTGCATCACACCCTTTGGCTTACCCGTCGAACCAGATGTGTAGAGCAGGAAAAGTGGATCCTCCGAGTTCATTGGCTCGGGAGCAATATAGGAGGGCCATTTCTCGACCTCCTCATGCCACCACCAATCGCGGCCCTTGGTCCATGGAACCTCTGCACCAGTTCGCTTATAGACGAGACAATGCGTGACATCTGGGCATTGCTTAAGAGCATCATCCACAATCTTCTTCGTGCCGATTAATTTCCCACCTCGCTTGCCCTCGTCAGTGGTAATAACAACCTTCGATTGACCATCGATAACACGATCACGAAGAGAATCAGCCGAGAATCCAGCAAAGACAACCGAGTGCACAGCTCCAATACGCGAACAGGCAAGGAAGGCTATAACCGCCTCTGGAATCATGGGCAAGTAGATAGCAACTGTATCTCCCTTCTTAACACCCATCTGCTTCAGCACATAAGCCGTTTTGCAGACTTCTCGAAGGAGCTCGCCATATGTGAGAGTGCGGCCATCAGAGGCCTCGTCCGCTTCGTAAATGATGGCTGGCTTGTCGGGATTCTTGATCGCGTGGCGGTCCACGCAGTTGTACGAGGCGTTTAGTTGCCCCTCCAAGTACCACGAATTATCGCCATTGGCGAAACTGCCTGCATGAACAGTCTGAAAATCCCGCTGCCATGTGAGGAGTTCGCGACCTAATCTACCCCAGAACTTGTCGGGTTCGGTGATTGACTCCTTGTACAATGACTGGTATTCCTCGAGACCTGTCAATCTTAGTTTTATTCGCGCACCACCACGGATATTTTTATTACATACCACTCAAATGAGGTTTACTTGGATGTTCTAGTATCAGTCAATCGACTGCCTTTGAAAGATTTGGTTTACTGTAGATTTCTAATATGACTTACTCTCGAACATCTTCTGTGGGGGGTCTTGAGCAATGGTTAGCGAGGCCACTTACAGCATGGAAAAGCCCACTTACGGAAAGTATCAACCAGGTGTGCTTCTGCCACCACCGGGTTGGTGGGCTTCACATCGCCTTCCGACATGATTGCTTTGGTTTGTCGTCACTGGGGACAAATGTGAGATTGGAGGAAAAGGGCCAAAAAAGTGCTTTGTTCTGCTAGTGCGGGGTCAATTCTGTGAATCGATCCGCGACGCGATTCTCGAGGCTGCGTGTGACGGAAAGCCGGAGGCACGCAAGGCTGCAATTTCTTACTGTACTTGACAAAAAGGTAGATTCACACTGCGGGGGAAGGAGGGAGGAGGGAGGAGGGACGAGATTGTTAAATTACTTCCAATGGTGGATGGTTAATAATAAAGTGAGGAAGAGGAAGGGGAAGGGAAGGGGGAGGGAAGGGGAAGAAGAAGGAATGTGAGGATTTCAGTGAGGATGATCCCAAGTTATCAGTTCGGGGCAAAGGACGTCAATTAGATATTTGGCTGGGCAACACTCCCCACCAGCCCCGGCTATTGAATTCCGATGAGTGGTTAGTGGTTAGTGGTTAGTTTCCAGGGGCAGGGGATCCCACCTCATCCACCCATCCGAGAATCATCAGCGAAGCCTTGTACCTATCTGGCCTAGCCGCCCAGGCCAAGATGTGGGGTCTTGGGGTTGGTGACCCTTCCATTGCCCAACGGCGTTCCCCATTACAGTAATCGAATATACGAAGCAGAGCTCCTGTACTACAGTACCGCTTTGAAAAGTCTATAGAGGCATCATCTACCTACCTAGGTAAAGGGCAGCTAGCTGGGCTGGTCTGGACTTGCATTCCAGACTCCGTTTGTTTGTGGTACATGGCATGGCAACACAGCTATAGGCACAGATAGTATACAGTACCGGCACTCTGGGTTGAAGGAGATGCAACAATGTACCGAGTAGCACTCGAGCGGGGTTACAACATTTGCAACGTGCGCTTGTCAGCACGAAGACGTTGCTGCGGCCCGCGGGTTCAAGGCACTCTGCATTTTCCCCAGGGTTGATTGCACCCTCACATCGTCTCATGTCTCATTTGTACAGTACGAGTAGGTAGGGTAGAGGTTTAGAGAAGGTTCCAACATTCCTAGAACTGGGACTGGGCCGAGAATGCAGATGGTGGATGAAGATGCAGTGCTTGTTTTCCGGATGCCGTGATTGGTGGCCTCACTCGGAGTTGCTTCCTTTTACGAGAGGGGTGGTCTGTTCGCAGGGTGGTGGTGGGGTAAAGGACAAGGCTGCGGATTGGGATAAGGCTACGCGTACTCGAGTAATGTACGGGGTATTGCCACTAGACTTCCGCATACCGGTACGACTTCTAAATGTTCCGGGCCATTATCGCCGCTGTTTGGTCCCAAGCCCAGATAGATTAGAATTCAAATAAGGAGCTAATTATTCTCAATCTCTCTTGAAATTTGAATTACAGTAGTCAAGAAGAGATTCTAGACTTTATACCTAGGTACAGTACAGTACTCCCTATAGAAATGCCTTGCATTCTCTCTTAACCGTACTTGAAGAATACCTTGAAAGGGAGTACACTCTCAGTTCGCCGACTTCAAAAGAACAAGGGAACACCAGGAACAACCAATAACCCTCTATTACTAACATGTCATTACTAAAGCTCGGCATCGCTCGGGTGGAAGCTGAACAAAGTCTACGAGTACCGAAAACATCCAGCCATTTCTCTCGGCTTCACGGAAAGCTCATTCTCTAGGCACTAGCACTGTACCATGGAAAAAGAGACAGTCAGCAATTTCCATACACATCACACGCATATGTACAATCTCCCATATCGAGCAATATGCACAAAGATCCCGGTTTACAAAGTAATATATAAATATGTTCCGACAATGCATGCAGATGCAGCTCTTCATGCATTACTGTACAGTTCACCACTGTTTGTTCATCCACTTCATCGATTCAATAAATTGGAATTTCAAACAATCCCGAGCCTTATTTCCCCTATAATACAGTATAGGTACTCTTTCAAACACCTATTCCTATAGGTACCTATTTACCTTATCCACCAACACCACTTCCCCCACGATACCCCTGCTCCCTCCTCGTCTGCCCCTCCGTCCCCGTCCCACCCCCAACACTCCCCCCATTCCCCACCCGTCTCGCCCCCAAACCCATGCTCGCTGATAGCCTCTCCATACCTAACATTCTCCGCCGTCTTCTCGCCCCTTTCCCTCTTCTGCTTTTGAGCTTGTTGGTCTGCTTCGTTTGGATTGGAGTCTACAATGATATCAAACAGAATCAGCCTCTTACTTGGATTTAGTTGGGAAGAGGGGAAGTCGGGAGGGGGAGGGGAAATATAAGTAACGTACCGCCAAATTGGCCCTCGGATTTGGCGTGCGGTTTGGTAAAGGTGTTGGCGGATTCATATCTATTGGGAGGAAGGAAGGAATATGTAAGTATGTGAGTTGCTTGATAGTCATTGAGCAGGTGGAGAAAGAAACGGACTGGGTATTCTCGCCACCTGGCTCTGTGTCCATCAGTTTTGTGTTTGTTGCTTGAGACATCTTGTACGGATGGATGATTAAACAACTTGGGATTGTGAAGAGGAGGGAAAGGAGTTGAATGGACATGGAAATGGTGAGATGTGAGATGTAAATATGGAAGCTGTTATTTCTCTCACGTGCCGGCTTCTTAGGTAACTACGAGGGCCTGCTAATTAGCGCGGTTCCTTATTGGCCGTTAGAGGCGTTAGAGCACACAGACCTCCTAATTAGGCAACGCGCAGTTTTAATAGTGGGGCAGGCGTTATAGTTCCTGCGAAGCCTCTAAGGAAGTATAGGAGATAATTTAGTGTAAAGAGCATAAAATCGCAATTCTGTTTTTCACTCACTTTATTGTTTTATTATAACTACTAATTGTAACACCTCCTTAGTAGACTAAAAAGTTAGATACGCTTCTTTTTTATATATTCTCTTATTTTTATAATATTTGTTCTTCTATTAATATATAAAGTATAGTCTCCTGCGTAGTAACTATAAAATAATAAAAACCCGAATTTAGATATATACTTGAATACTATTTACTATTCTACTACTATATACTCTACTACTCTCCCGCAACCTCTCTAAGAGTTATATTTACTATATAACTCTTAGTGACTTTATCTAGTTTATATTAGACACTTTCTAATTAAACTATAGCCTCTATTAGTCTAACTACTATTTTTCGCGCTGATTTTTAGTCTAAAATCAATATTATTTAACTACTATCCTCTATATTCAACTTTTATAATTTATCTAAGCTTATTATATCTAATATATATATCTACTATATTGCTATATTATAATAGAACAAGTTGTAGTTAAATAGTAGCTATTAAGCAGATTGTATTATATTATATATTAATGCTAATAATTCTCTAATAACTAATCTTATAGGTATTAGCTTCCAAATCCTACTATAGATATAATAAATATAAGAGGTAGTAATACTATATATAATATATTAGATTCGACTAGTAGAAGAGAAAATAGTATAGTCGGCGCAGTATTATATTAAGGGGAAGTAGCTTTAATAGCTCTAGCAATACTAATAATATAGATAATACTAATAGCTCTAAGATCTCTAATAGCTAATAAACGCTTAATACTACTAGCTCTAAGAACTCTAATGCCTACTTAAAGTTTAAGCTCTAGTAAGCCTAAGAAGGATAGGCGAGCTAATAGGCAGAGTAAGCATATAAAGAAGGCAGGGAAGCATAGTTCTAAACTAGCTAAATAAGTTAATAATACTAAGGCTATATTATAGTTATATATTAATAGGATTATTAATATAGAAATTATAGACCTATATTTAATTATTAGTGCTTGCTTCTCTAAAGTAAATATAAGACAATAGGAGGCTATCTTAATCTAATGTTTAAGATATATTCTTAAATA